>JAQGAP010000592.1:0-30852 GCA_034697805.1 Orchesella bifasciata
AATGGGCTCAATAAAACTGCGTTTAATTTGTCTTTGCATACATAGTCTTTGTTTACTTGCGCATGTCCCATTGTACTTGTTGCTACCAATGAGATTGACACTAACATTATGACATACAGTAGTGTTTTGCCATTCTTCGTAAAATGTTGACTTTTACCAAGAAAGCTGTGTTCAAAACGGAATGAGTCATAATTACCTGGAATTTTACGAGGCGACATAATAGAAAGATGAACTCCTCGCTCCATCATTTGAGAAGCTAACTGTTCTGCAGTCATTCCTCGGTACGCTCCATCTGAGCCCACTGACTCCGTCACTGGCAACCCATAAGGCTTGCAGTTGCATATTAGGATGATGTGTTTCTTAACTGTGATATAAATATTGATAATTACAGTAGCCATTTATCGTAGCCATTTAGTAGTAACATAATTCACAAATATATTTACCAGGTAACTCGGGCATTGGATTACGAAAGCCAGTCATATCTTGAAGACATTGCATTGCCGTTGCAAGGCCTTCTCCAATGTGTGACGCTGCTTCTCCATAGCCTCCTGTAAATCTTTAAACGGGAACATAATTATAAAAAAGCTTAGTGAATAAATCCATACATAAGTTTTAAATGTCAAAGAGTGAGTGAAAATATATGCAGAATCTACTAGTAATGCATTGTAAAAGTTGATGACGATCTGTTAAGACAGTGAGTTACGGACACGTGTAGTTGAACGGAGCAGAATTGCTAGCCGATGAAGCAAGCAAAATCAAACAACAGAACCGATGCTTTATTCTTAAAGAAACCACTGACAAGTGTGTATATTAAGAGTTCATGCATGCTTCTTATGTGTGCATTCTCACTTTTGGGGCTTGACTCATGCAAACCGGCAGTGTAAAGTAATGCTACATCTATTTGCCCGTGCACATTTATTATTGATTTGAAGGAACTGAAGCTGAATAAAAACAAAGAAATAGCTTGCAGCATCGAAATGAAAAATGAAACCATTAGCTCTGTTTCCGTAAAAAAAAGTAGTAGTTGAATAGATTTAAACTTACTGGTATTTATCTAATGTTGTTATAAGTTTGTGAGGTGTAGTTATTGGACCGTAGGCTTCCGTCAAGTAGCCTGGTAATACATCTGCAGCATGGAAAATAACTAGTCCGTAAACGGCAAAGTTACTCTGGAAAAAGAATCAATGAATGCAAAATCACAATATTTTCCTGATAAACTAGGAACCGTGCCATGAAAAATCGCAAAAACGTATAATGCAATTTATTCGTGATTTGAGAATTGTAATGAAAAAAAGTTCGCCGGTATCATTAGCTATATTGATGCACCGCACAGGTGTGCGAATTTATCTCGAACAACAACAATGCTAGGTGTCGATACGAAAACACATTCATTTACAGCTTGGATCCTATTCTTTGTTTTTTCTTTGTCATTAGGCTTTCCACTAGGTTTGTCACAAATGTGTATTTGAATTGCATTAGCCATTTAAAAAAGGTAAGCGAGCAGTAAAACACGTTGATTCTCACATATTTAAAAACATGCTAAATCCGAATGTATTACTACTTTTTCGCATAGTTTAAATGTTTAACGCAAGTATAAGACAAAAGATCACTTACATCCGAACCACAGTCCTTTTCATCTAAGGCTCCTCCATTGAAATACCTACATAATCAATAACACAGTCCATTAACTTTGTAGTTCAGTATGCAAATCCGATTGATCTGCTAAACTTTTACTGGACAAGTAGAAATGAATCAGTGTGACGTACTCTAAGGTCGGGAGGATGTATGCTGTTTTGAGTTCATTAAGATAAGCACCACATAACGCCGTTCCTTCAACAACAAACACGACGTCATTAGGAGATGGGTTACTCAACGGAATCGTAAGCTTGTCCAACACGGGCATTGTGAGGCGAAATCCGGCACAATAATATCAAACAACCCGAAGTATGAACCCAGTGGCTTCACTATATCACCAGTAATTACGAACAGAGAAGTAGATTGGGATTTTTGTTCCTTATCATTTCAAACTTTCCCTTTATGATTCCTTCCTTTGGTGTGATAACTTGATGATACATTAACGTCTACTGGAAGTCTGAAAGCTTACTGCTAGTTACTAGTACTAAGTCGCGAATCGTACAAGTTTCTTAGAAATAACATTAATTTATATTGCCTTATGTTTACCATAATACTGTCGACAATTTGGATTAGCAGCTATGAATGGGATCGAGATAAAATGACGTTTTTACTGAGTATCAACGGATATATACATACATACATAGACGAATTTTGTTTTTTTATTCTTATATGAAAATTCTTCATATACCGAGGGTGCGAAGACTCCTTTGTATGTATTCAGTGCAATGTTAGAAAGATAGGCATATGAGAGATCCGTTTCTTGTTTTCACAGAGGTGGGTAAAATTGAATGACGAACAAAAGGATAAATCAATTCAAATGTATGTCGCCGGTGAAGGGTATTAGTGTTACAAGTAATATATATTTAAAGAGTTAATTAATATGTCTTGGTGGTGCCAGTATATAAATCTATATAACCATAGCATAACATCTATAACAAAACACACATCAGGGTTGTCAACCTCTTATCACAAAATTTATACAACATTCATGCTGGTTTGCATATTAGAATTTAGTTCATATCCTATGTTAAGTTTCTAGTTTTGAATTAAGAAAATGGTGAAAATATATGTAAGCATTCAAATTCTGTCGGAGGAGAGAGCGCATATTGATTTACATTTGCTGGTTCTGCTGCCTTTAGTATTCAGTGGCTGAGTCAACATCGTGAGGTTTACTCACCTCTAAACCTGGGTTAGGGAAAACCATATATACATATACTCTCACTATATGCAATGTGTTAAGCTTAGAGTAAGCCAGACTTGGTGTAAATGACACGGCCATACGTCCATAATATACAAAACCGAACCTCAAACCCATTTTCCATGTACACAAAACCGGAATGAGACATTGTGTTTGTTTGATGCTTGCATGCATCTCTTAGCCCCACAATCAAGGCTGGGAGAAAGACTCATAGTGAGAACTGATAAATGAAAGTTTATACTTTTCTGTAATAAGTATGAAAATGCTCATTTGTATACCTAATTATGTTGGTGTGAAGCTGCAGTTCATCTAGAAACAAATGCACACACGCCAGATAAATCTTGTTTCTGTTCACGCCACGGTAAAATAGCTTATCGGTTGGAAAAAAGGCGTCGAGTGAGGCCGATTAAGGCAACGGAACACAACACATCATTCCCTTTAATTGAAACGTAGAGTGCAGTATGAAATGTCATTTTATCAAAGCCGATCATTCACCGTAAACCATATTTGCATCTTTGGGAGTACTTATGGATTGCAACCTGGACATTATATTTAGATGAGATTGCTTATGACAATATTACCTCAACTATAGTACTTCTTTCCTAAGCTTCACTATGGATTTCATTCGTCAAATGCACCTTACAAGTCATGGACTTAATGAGCGTTTGCAAAGACATAAACTATAAACCTTCAGTCATCATCAGCAAGGACATATTTTTTCACGGTTTTATGAATCATTTCGATTCATAAAGGAGAATCATCCTTCAATCATTGGATTTTTTCTAATGAAATTGTATTTTTTTTTCATATCAATCACATTTCCCCTAGCGTATATCATCATGTTATGACAATATTGTGAGTTTAACAGCTTGCTTAAACTGCTCCAACATTGCAAAAATCACAATGCCCCAAATATCTTCTCCTGTTAGTTACTTGGTGAGCTAACACACACAGATGTATTGCCGAGTGTTGAGGAGGTGTCACATCCGTATAATATTTGTCATTCACGGATAGCATGCTGGAGTGGAAGCAAACACATGCAAGATGTGCTTGTTAGTTTTGAATGTAAAGGAATAGCCTACACATTTTTATGCAAATATCAAATAATATGCTCCGTCAAAATCATATTGCTTCTTTATGTAATCCAATCGTGAGTCAGCGGTTTATATAACAATCGTATATTCGACAACATTAACATTTCAATAATTCTGTACTCAGTATTGGTATTTATTCTCTGGTTCTTTGATGACATATGAGCACATACATAACACTTAACCACAGCTAACAAATAACAGAAATGGAATAATTATTTTTACTTCATAACAGAAGACAGCATAAATAAGTCATAATCATTATGTAAGTATTCCATGACATTCACTTGCTGCACAAATTGCTATATCTCTAGGTTTACACTGCAATTGGGATTTACTAATTTGGAAATATTTTTTTAAGGATCTAGCACTCATTACTTTTAAAATAGCAAGCCATATATACGTATAACAAAGGAATAGGAACAGGCTTAGTCTTCCAAACAAAAATTAGACACCTATTATGTATTGTAAGACACGTAGAAACACATTAACGTACTTCTGGCAACGTCACAAGTGTAAAACTAACAGGACTGTACGATCTTTATCATTAGACATTCAACTCCCATGTTAATTAATGTAGCAATGAATGTTTTTTCTTTCATTTTTATACACATCAGGTTTATGACTCAACAAATCCCTTGAAATGTTCCTTAACTTGATCAAACACCTGCAAAAGAATAAGACAAAGAAGTTTTAAAAAATTATAGTTTAAAAAGGGTATCACATGTTGAGAGTTTTGCAAATAACTGCTACCTCATCGGTGCCCTTAGCTGCGTCGACTTTGCGAACGAGGTTTAGCTTGTCGAAATGAGAGATGATTGGCATTGTGTCGTTGTTGTAAGTGACAACTCGTTTCTTTAAACTCTCTGGGTTATCATCAGAGCGGCCACTGCCAGCCTGACCTCGTGACAAGCACCTGTTAACACATATGTCTTCAGGCGCCTCCAGAAACAAAACAAAGTGAACATTTACTTTGTCTCCCATCTGTCGAGTCCAACCGTCTAGATTATCCTGGTTTCTTGGAAATCCGTCAATAAGGAAGTTGTTCTTTTCATTCTTAGTCATTGCCTGAAAAGAAACCAGATTGCACATCAATCTTGGCGATGCTTGTAACTGTAATATTTAAATTTTTATCGAAAGTACGAAAGAAATGTTTGAAAGTACATTTTCAAGTAGGGAGCATGTAATTTCAACTGGAACAATGGTTCCATCACGAATATGCTTCTCGATTAGTTCTCCAAATTCCGAACCTGGTTTACTCCGTTCTTCCCTTAGCAAATCGCCAGCAGAAAGGTGGACGAATCCGAAGGTCTGCATTATTTTTGCAACGAAAGCATGTTGTTATGAACATAATAAAGTGAGTTTCATAAACGGCTTGAAAGGCCATCCTTATCCATACCTTCACTATATTCGCGCACTGTGTCCCCTTTCCTGCTCCTGGGCCTCCAAGGACAAAAACTACATTTGGTTTACTGGCAGACATAATGAAACGATAACCCAGGTGACAAAACTGTCGAAAAATTTCTTCGGTTTGTTATAAAGCCTTGACGGAAAGCTGCATTAATATTGCAGTTGTATGGCTGCTGCAAAGCACAGAAATAAAACGATAATGCGTCGAGAATCTTAAATAGTTTGTGTCGCACTAATACAGAATCCTGTTGTTCATTGAATGCCCAAGCTTCTCTAAGATAAATTAATACCCTCAGTCCATTAGTGAGTTATTCATGAAATGAATACAAAAATGCTTGTAATGGTTCTTACATTATATTAGTATGAATACAGATCTGCACTAGGAGCAGCTTCAAACTTACAATATAATTGTTGATGTAGTCCTATATAGTATTTTGAAGTGTTTTGGATTGCTTACCAACAATTTGCTTGTCAGATTTACAGGTGAGCCGGAATTTTCATTTGGATTTATACCTATGGTCCACGTACCTCTTATGCTCAAACTTGTCTGTTCCACATGATAAATTCTCAGTATTGCAGTGTATACCTAGGAGTTGCTGAAAGCGCCGTGTTCAGATTCAGACCAAGGATATACACATTACACCAACCAGATGAGGAGTATCTACTTACATTCATTCATTCAAATTCATTTCAGCAAGCTTTCAATAACAACTTTGCCTTGATTGATTCATTCATTCATTCAAATGTTATTGTGTCTATCACTATCATGCACTTTCATTGTTGTTGGCTCGAATGGGTGTAAAGCTTGCAAAGTTTTAGACGAAAAACGTGCACGCTGCAGACAACAATGATATATGCCATGATTTTATATGAAAAATCGTGAATTAATTGTACCCCAATTTCTCGTCTATTACCATTAGATTATTTTGATCTTGATAAAAGCTTATCTGTTTCGTGTGCTCTATAGAAACTTTAAGCTCATGTCTGGGTAGACCAATTTGGGATCAATGCATCAATTTCTTTATTTTCATAGACTACGTGAGTACTAATTTTTGGCGTGCGTCAGTGAATTGCATTCCAAGTTATGAGGATGTTGTTGTTAAAGAATCATGAAAGTTTATTAGTGTTTAACCAAATTTATGTTGTTTGTTGAGTAGGTGAAACCACTTCCAATTTGCAATAAAATGAATCATCACAAGAGAATCCAATTTCGAGTGCAGAACAAAGCCAAAAGAAGTGGAGAAAGGTGTGCTTATCACAATACTGACTTTTTTGCAGGAGGTGTGTTGTGGGAAAGTTTCCAAGCTTTCAGTGGTTAAACTAATTTTTCTGGTACACATTTGTTGATGGCTTCACCTGGATGGCCATATCATTATCGTTTTTCTCCATTTCCCGATATGATTTCCTTTGGTTTGGACGTCGAGGTGATGATCAAATTACTTGTATTGTGAATATTTATTCGTCTTTTATTGTTGGAAAAACGCATAATGTATGTGGATCACTCCTTTTTAAATTACAGGTCCTTTCATTTTTATGGGCTCGGAGCCCAGTTCCTGGGGATGCGGATATTGATACAGCGTTTAGATATCATGTTCATCCCTCACGATTGTTTCATATTATGTTGTCCTCCGAATCGGAGGAAGAGGCGACGCTGATTTCAACACTACGATATACTGGTTAGATGCATACATGAGTAATTTAAGGTACATGCATATTCCTGACTTAAATGCGTGTTCCATGTTTCAGTGGTGACGACTGGAATCCTAGCCGTTGTTGGAATGAGCTCGTATTACACCTTTAAGGCTTTGCAGTACATTCGTCAAGGCGTATGTGTCCCAGCTCTTAAAAATCTCCTGAATGTTTCAAAGCAGTTTGCTGAACGTTGTTGGAGACGTAGAAATGATTGTCGTACCGAGACGCTGGTGTCTCATAATGGTACTGACAAAACTGGACAACTCTGCAAGCGGCCATCGGAACTTAGAATTCTGGCTAACGGGTCACCCCGAGGAAACCGATTTCAAACGAGTAGAGACAGTAGTCTTGAACGTAGACTCTTGTGCAAGGACAGAACACCTTTGGCAGACTGTGATATTGCCTCAGGAGAAGAAGATATTGGAGACATACAAGTAATTATTTAATTTTCTTTTCTTGTCGAATACATCGAATACAAGATACTTCCAAGATAAAAACATAAATTATCATGTTTTAGGGGCAATATTTTGGTCCAACCGTGGGATCCCGGACACTTCATATGGAATTACTAGGATCAAGCTCCGATGATTCACCAACTCATGCCTTAAGTCCATACAAAGTGAGCCTTTTACGCAATTATTAAATATTCCTCCACATCCTCAGACGACTACATTTTAATCTTAATTTTGCAGGATAAACAAAAGAGGTCAACAAGGAAAGCAAACCGTTTTGCGACAGAGTCATTTTGTTAGTTAATGCACCACACCAGTGGCTTTTGGATTAAGTAATCTAGCAACGACAACCATGAAATATAATACGAACGATATGTAATTTAATGAAATTTCGCCGAAAAATACGAGATATTATTTAGTGAAGAACTTTCAGGTTTCACGCTTCACACAGAGACATGCAAATTAGAGAACTTATTTATTTCACAGTAACAAACAATACTAGTCTATCTACCTCGAAGTTGTCAAATGCCGAAAGCGAATCAAATAAACAAATCCCACAATTGACGTCTAAAATATTGTGTTTACTCTCATCAGTAATCATAAAAATATGGAGCAATCAAAAATTCTAATATTTTATGGCATATTCCAGCATCAAAATCTCATGTTGCCCCAAATGTAAAGTAAACTGAATCGAAATCATCTTGTTTTCTTCTGGATGGATCACCTCAACCCACCATTGGTAATAAGCAGAACAACAGGATGTGATAGTTCAATGAAATCTATTCTTGTTTAAGTCACAATAACTCAACGATAATAATGGCCATACTTGAAAGAAATCTTTGACCTTACTAATGTGATAATTGAGCGTTTGCTTTCCCATACTGATTCATTTCCTGTAGTCAAAAGGAACTTCTGACAGAATTAAAGCTAAGTGTTCATTTACTCGGTCTACGATAACATGGATAAAATAGATCATAATATGCATAGTGGGCACACCATACTATCATTTGCTCAAGAAGCTCAAGGATTCCCAACTTACCGCTCACGCAAATAGCCCACACAACATCCGGAGAAAGTAAATTGGAACTAATCCATAGCACTTACGTATATAATAGATGGACTTTTACCTTTGTTCAATTTTTCAGTAAATTTACTTTGCTGACATAGTAATTACCAGATATTTTTTGTGAAGCAAACATGTACCTATGTCTACTTGATATCCAGCATGACGCATCATTGAGTCTCTTTGTGTCAATTTCTTTCAAAACTTGTTGTTGCCAAAATATGATATTCTAGAAAGATCAAAGAAGTGAAAAAAAGTGTATGAAAAGAGATGAATAGAAGATTGATTATGATAATGAAAATGATTGGGTCTGAAACGTAACAACTTCAAGTTTTCTTCTGGAGTATACATTATTGGTAATTATTTAATAGATAAATGATCATTTATCATCATCATCATTCTGATGTAGTATTACTCTATAATTATCGTATTCACTTTGGTCAACAGTAATAATTATTATTATATATATGTATGTATACAATATTTCATAGTGGTAATCTAAGTATTATATAGTAACATTGGAAAGTGATGATAATACAAAGCTGGCATTTCTCAATTCCACAAATTCGTCACACAGCAGCCAGTCACACACAAATAGTTTATATTATTATTTTTTCTCCGTTTTCTTCTGGAAAATATAGGCAGCAATACAATTCATAATAACAATAATAATAATAAATGTCCATAATTAATGAATTGTTTTACACAATGTACAGTTTAATCATAAGAATAATAAGTAATATACATAGTTGTATATAATATAGCTGTACTTATTGAATGACAAAACCTGCAAGTATAATTTGTAACAATATAAGTTGTTGGCATAACACGGTTAGCGTAAACATTCTGACCCACAGTATTATTATTTTTTCCCTTTTCTTCAGCCCTTACATCTAAAATCCCAACTGAGTGAAAATCATCATCATCATTTTTTACATGGTTATCATTCAGCAGCACTAGATATAAACATACATAGTAATTGCCCTCTCTCAAACCCTTTCCTGCCAAACCGTATATTTATATATTGATTATCAAGATGGCCCTTGGTTGCTATTTCTCTTTTTTAATGACTTATTACTTAATGCAGTTTTTTTCTTTGCAAATACGACATTTCTTTTTGCAAGGTAGTTTAATAGATAAAAGAGTAGGAAGTACTGAATAACATTGACATGTCTTAAAAAATGTTCTCTCCTAGTTTCATTTTGTTATTTTTTCTTACAGTTACATTGAGAAGAACTCGGGTGGCTAAGTAAGTCAACTTACACTTTAAAATGATATTAATTCATGCTGATACTGTCAAAAATATATATTATAAACATCAAAAAACTTGCAAGTCATCGTTTTATATATAAACGTAGTTGGTAGTACAAACACGTTCTCTTTGTTGGTTTTTGTTTTTTGTGCATGTCTTGTGCAACATTTTCCCCATCATGAATGACTTTTACTTTGATCAAGCTTACTATCCCGTCCTTAATATTGCAGCGAAGCATAGTGAAACGACCCCAAATCAGTAGTTTTTTTTACCATTCCAAGTTTTTATCACGTAATTATATTAGGAATTAGAAATAAAAATAAACGACTCGGTATTAAGCGAAAGAATTCTCATATACTGATAATAATATTGCATAACGTTTATATTACTGCATAAGCGAACAAAATGAGTTAATGCGTTTTTTACATGATTACATGAAAGATTTTCGTTTCCATACACAAACTTTTAGCTTTTTCTCTGTCTCTGCTTTTGTCACAGCATTCGATTCATTTAAGCTATGAATAATAATAATAAGAGTACACAGAAATATAAAAAGGTTAATGTAACTCATCAAATTATCATATCATGACGTCTGAACGACAGACGACTAAAATAGTACGCGTTAAAGTTTTTGACATGCAAAAAGGATATGCCCTAAAATGGACATTCCAACGCAGCATGCGAGCACTTGTATTCTGTAATTCTAAAAAGAGGAGATTGCACGCGGTCAGGTATCCCGAGGGAGAAAGCATGAGCTCACAGACTGCATCTTAATGTCGATTTTGAGCGCATATTTTTATAGAAGAGTAAAGATTTATGCAAGTTACGATAACAAAAAAAGGTTGTTTTTTTACAAGCAATTGTTTTTATACATAAAGAACGCAAGCGGCTGTCATACGTTCTATGAAGAAATTTCCTTGTTTTTTTACCTGTAGATACACTCTGCGTGTGTTAAAAAATGTTTATTCTATATATTTTTTATTATGAGATTTGTAGGGTAAGTTTTCTCTTCATTATAGGTAATTATTTTAAGGTATTTTTATTTAACTTGTGTGCGTATTTTGCCATAGATTGCCATCAGAGGAGTAAAAGTGTAATGTTAATAGCACTACGGTTCCTAATGTAACATATATGAACAGGAAGATTATTTTGGTACCACTGAATCACTTGTTATGTTTTATCTCTCTCACTTTCTCTCGACTACAATTCTACAACTACTGAAGATGGTGAGACAGGCAGACACAACACAAGAAAGAAGTAGTGATACACAGTGATGATGAAAAACAGATTTCTGCAAGTTTTTTTTACACAATGTTTAAAAAACGTTTTTTTCGTTTCTAGTATCTTTTTTGCTTAAAACTTAAAGCCGCAGCATGTTAAGAGCCTACATCTTTTTAAAATAGTTATTAGTAATGATAATTATCTTATTTTTTCCTTCTGCAATTATTCATTGCCATTTATGGAGGGTATTAGTGTATTAATTTACTAGCTATTGTATTATGCATTATCGTTTTGCTATTGTTTTTTCTTCTTCGTTTGTTTATTTGTAGATTTTAACTTACATATTTGCAAATATGAAAGATTCTTTTTATATTTTTTCAGCAAAAGTGATGATGATCAAATGATTCTCTTTGTTGCTTGGTTTTTTTGACTTCGTTGAGGCGTTGATGTACTGTTAATTTAGTATATATATTTATATATTACTACTACGTTGCATAATGTTTAAGGCAAAAAATATCTGACTGGCAGAAAAAACTAGTGACTGACTACATTTTAAACTAGTTCTTTGTTTTTTATTATACGCATCATATACGGAATATTTATTTTAGTGAACAATTTAATACACAGACAGACAGACAGTACACGGCCATAAATATTGCGCTAAGCTCTTGAAGCACTTGATAAAAACGCGACAGTATATCTTGTTTGTTTACGTTAAAAATTAAAAAATTTCTCTACCAGGCTTGTTTTAATATTATTTTATCTCTCTTTCTTCTGATGGCAATCTATGAGTAAGGATTTCTTGGCATTAATGATAAAAGTTGTATATTTAACTGTATCAATAAGGTTTTTCCTCACTTTGCTATATATATATATTATGGTTTTTCTGTATTCTCTTTAAATATGCTGCTATTATCTCTACTCTGTCGTTTGTTTAAAAAAGAATAGTTTAGTTTAGTATATTGTTACTTCCAAAATGCTCCTGGTATAGTTGTACGCTATCTCAAACAACATACAAATAGGGACAACAGAAGCCCTGTTCCTAATTATGTTCTTCTTCTGTTGAAAAAACTAATAATAAATATGTAATATTGCGTCCATCAAATTGTGCACGGAAAATATAGCATGTTAAATATATGTATTTCTATATCTATATGTAATAATATAGTAATCATAAATGAAACCGGCAGGCATACTTATTATTGGTGTTTTTGTTGTCGTTTATATGCAGTGTAGTTCTATTTCATTTTGTGTATTGTATAAGAAATAACCAAACTTTGGTTTCTGCTCACAGTTCTTGGCTGTTTCTTTAAATTCTCACTAAAACAATGGACTGCAAGCAGTGTAGCAAATAATCAAGGTATGTATATTGACAGTTAAGAACATTGTATTTTAAAATAACGCACCACAATGAGTAAAATTATGTAATAATATAACGTTACCAAAAGAAATTACAACGATAATGAATTATATAGTATAGATAATGTATATAGTTATTATATATGCATAGTTTAGCATTTGTTTTATTGAATGTTTCATCGTGATAAAGATGTGTGTATTGTATGTACGTGATTTGGTTGTATATTATATATTATCTGTTGTTGTTGTTGTTGTGTTTCTTCCTCTTTCTCTCAAAGAAAAAAATTATTTCAGTTTTTTCTCCTGGTTTGTGTGTTTACTATATATTCATACGGTTGTAAGCGATTTTCACTGTTGTCTTGTACACCAAATATTATTCTATAAATAAAAAGCAGTAATAACAAATAGTTACTGTAACATTACATACATGTAAAACGAACGAACGAACGGACGAACAAAACAAAAAAAATGTTTGTAAAAAGCCTTTTTCCTTCCTTATTCCCAATTTCATTGCCAGTTGTTGATGATGCTTTAAATTACCACATTTTCCAAAGCACAACAATAAAATAATAAGTAATAATAATGTAGTAATAACAACAATAATAATAATATTACAGATATTTATAAGTATTTTCGTAGTACATACATAATCGTACACAATATTGTTACACAGTACGAACCTTAATTTATAATTTTACACCTTTTTATACACGCTCATTGTTGTTTTTTACATTTGCTATAGTTATTGTAGATTTAATTATAAATTTATACGAAGATACCTGTGTTAAGTATGACTATACGTTATTACTAGTAGTCATATTTATTTATCAATAGTTTTATTATTCATTTCTTTCTTGACCTGATTAAAATGTACGTACACAGCAATAGTTTTACGTTACGTTGTGCCTAAAAATGTTTTAAATACCTGTTATTATGTTCTTGGTTTTTTATCAAAAGTACCTGTACATTATTCCACACAACGGTGTTTTTCTCCTACATTATTAGAGTAAAAAATGAATCACGCAAATACTTTTATGTCGCACTAATAATTAAAAAATGGGAATAATTATTGGCTAAATCAGCCAGAAGTAATGTAAACATTATGACTTTTCTTCAGCGTATTAAACAGTATTAATTAGTAATAAATAAAATTGGCATATTGAATTTAAAAAATGACATATTATACAATATTTTGGTATCATCTTGCTTTACAAGTTAGGTTGGTGTGAATAATGTACAGGTATGTACGCATGTATGTATGTTTGTATGTATTGTATGTATATATGATGTGATTATTTTTAGTATTACTTTTATAATGGATGCATCGTGGAAATTATTTTTCATCTGAAAATTTTTCTCCTTTTTTGCTTTTTCTTCTTCCCATGGCACCGTAAAAAACTTTAGAGTATCTGTATGGAAATTTTTTAGAGTTTTCTTATATTTTGTCAATAATTTACGTAGCAATCCTAGCAGAGTAAGGTTCATGTAACATTTTGGTAGATTGGTATTCTCTTTTCCTTTTCAAACACATATGAACAAATACCTTAGATGCTAATCTAAGGGAAACAATATATTATTAAATCGATATAATATATATATATGTTATATACGATTATTCAGCAGTCTGTCCCAAAACATTGATATCATGTAATAAAATGGGATATCTAGTGTGCATAGTTTTATATATTTCTTTAAATATATAATAGATTATATATTTATATATATAGTTTATATATTGGCAATTAAGTTTTTGAAGTTTCATTTGCAGCGTTGCTGCATAGTATAGTTGTTTCCTAGTATAAAGTTTTCATTTCCTGGTCTAAAAATTGGCCAAGAATGTGTAACACATATATATATATTATTTCAATTGTTCTCTGGTAATTGCTTTAATGTATTCACGTTAAGAACCTATTTTACATACATAGACATATATGTTTAGTTATTACATTACAATTTATAGATAGTGGAAAGATTTGAATACATTATTTACTTCACTTGGAAGTGGAAGATAATTTTCAGCTTTCCTTCATTTTTGTGTTTTGAAAAACCCAACTTTTCCTTACTGTTCGTTGATGAAAACAAAGCCTCCTGACTACTATCGCTAAGTTTTTAAAAGTTGTAACGTATGAACTAAATTTTCACATTACCTTTCGTCAATAATATAGCCTTTTTCACCTGCACTATATGTAATATATAGTACAGCTCTTATAAATAGAAATGTATTTGCTCATTAGAGAATTTTTTCGCAGCCCTCAGCCCTGCAAGAGTTTGACAGTATTATATATTAGTGGCATGCATACATTTTTTATGTGCTTACAGTTAAGTATCTAAGGTATCTATTGGTGTCATACTTTCCAATATACATCCTGTGTTTGTAAAGTTACCAATTAAAATTGTTATACAAAAGAAATTTAGAATCAGCATCTGTGTGGATGACGTATAGTCGCATTCCATTCTCAGTACTTAAAGCTATATGATTTCGTAAAATCAACAAACTCTGGTGTGTGGGATGTCCAGCCGCTCTATACCAGATTGTACTCTTTAAGATTCAGCTGCAGGATTGTGTCTTTCACCGCTGCGAAGACAAATCGGATATTCTCCGTATCTGCATGGAGAAAACGAGAGGGAATGTATTACGACATTGGTTCTCACTCGTCATTTGCTTTTTATCCCTTTCCCATCCACTCAATTAAAGGGCTTGATCTTTGCATCAACGTTTATCAAACATCTTTGCCACAAGCTTATTTTTTATCGCAACTGGATCATGAATATTTTATGAAATTTTCAGGCTCCAGCAAAGCATTACATTCAACACAACACATAGAAATAACAGATATCCCATGCAAATAAAAGTATTTCCTCCACACTTACCTGTGGCACAAGTGAAGTGAGAATATATTATTTTTTCGCTGTCTGGATTCAGTTCAACAAACATCTTTAAGATAAATTCTCTGGCATGGATCGCATCCCTTTGTGGGCCTACAAAAACAAATTCAATACGCATAATAAGACACCTGTTTACAATGGATAATGCACCCATACTAGTACACACGCTTAGTAACCACACTAATTGGCTATTTTCTCCAACAATCAAATGAAAGTCAAGTTGAGGGACTCAAAATGAAAAAAAAAATAATGTAAGTAGGCTGCGGGGGTTATGCCTAAAACAGCAATCGTTTTTTGAACGAAATACTGACATGATTACCGGTGTTTAATAAAAAAAATTAGCCATTTGTTGGAATGAAAGTAACATGGAGTTTAAGCGAGTCGCAACCATTTCATTCTTTCTCCGTAATTGAGCGAACTGTGGACTGATTTGAAAGGAAACTGTGAGCTAAGATACTTACGAAGTACTTAAGTCTTTGAAAGCAATGATTTGGAAGTCTTTGTATTTTGAGCATGTCATTTTTCTGGTTAGTGTTTAAATAAAACACAATAACGAAAGGCTTTAAAATCATCAAATAAATGCAACAACTGTTCAAGGTTAGTGAAAATCAATTGATGCAAAGCCAATTAAAAAACTGAAAGAAGGTAGGAGTAAGTAGCAGATAAAATATATATATACGTCTGTAAATCTATATATGACAATGACAAACCGTCAGTTTTAGAAGAAAAAAATATGCATTCAAAGTCGGGAAATGATTCAATCTTACAAAGAAAAACACACATAGAATTACATACAATTACACACGTATATATAACACAGAAGGTGTCTTTAAAATATTATTTGTAACCCTAATTCCTAGGGCTTCCCTTTTCTTGCTAACTTGATGTGACGCTCTTTCGGAATGTCGTAATATACTTTGATGATGGTTTTATAGATATGTGCGCATCTCAATTGATACCATTAAAATAATACTATTATTGACAGCAAGTTCCAGCCCACATAAAGTTTTTAGGTTTCATACCTATGCCATTATGAGTCTTTTTAACCCTCATTATTTTGATTCCCACTAATTAAGGTGGCTCTAACTCTAATAACCGTCTAGTGTAATCACTACATGATCATTACACCCTTTGAATAATCGGCCAAAGAGTTCATTAGAAGTATAAAAAAACCCTGCTTATCTCTTACCGTCATATTCTGGAAAGTAGTCAACCAAATGAGAATACATTATCTTCTCTTCGAGTAGGTCTTTCTTATTCAAAAACAAGATGACAGATGAATGTTGGAACCAAGGGTATGTTATAATGGTTCGGAATAAGGCCTTAGACTCTTCCATACGATTCTGGTGGTAAATAATTCAAAGAGGCCGTTGAATTAGTATGGCGATTTTCAATATGAAATCATTGGGTCACAATCATCATGAACCAATGACATTAGTGATTTCCAAACAGGAAAATACAACTGCACAAGTAGTTCAACTCACCTCATTATCAGATTCAAACAGAATTTGATCATATTCACTTAAAGCAACGAGGAAGATTATGGAAGTTACATTTTCGAAGCAGTGTATCCACTTCCGTCGTTCGGATCGTTGTCCACCTACATCTACCATTCTAGTGGAGAAAACACAAGCAAAATATTAGTAAATCGAATGTATTCATTCCTAGTAGTAGTTGCACATTTCCATGTAAAAACCACTTCTAATAACTTCAAGTGTGACAGATACGATTCCCTTGATTTGTTGGCGTTTTTGAAAATCGAATCGTTCCGTTCTTTTACTGCAAGTCATTCTTTCACGCAGGAAAAATAAGATTATGAACATGTCCAAAAATTCTAAGGTTAAAACTGCGTCGTCTGCCCTTCTCAACGGAACTGGGCCAACTCATTAGCACGGATTCGAATCACATTAGGAATGCAGATTTAATATAATGGCAAGTGACAGGTGCTTAATGAATAAAATGTTTGGTAAACATTTTCTGTCTGGATTTTCAAAACATGGAACATGTGCTACAAGAATAATTAGAGTAGGCTCAAGCTTAATTAAGGAAACAACTTACCGAAATATGATCGAATCGAGATCAAAGGGATACTCAATGATTCCGGTAGTGGGAACACGAGCTCGAAGAATGTCTTGCTCCGTAGGTAAAAAATCAGGTGCACCGATCCTGTCCAGGTCACTCAGGTAGCTGTAAATTAAAATTTCACACATTTAGTAACCTTGTAATTACAGTGTTACGCTGATAGACTTATATTATTATGCATTTAGTACATATGCTTATCTAGTCTCATTTTTAAAGGGTTCAACCATGTTGATTCACGTGTAAAATCAATGCATGAGCTATTGAGGCTCCATGCCTCAAAACACGAAATGCATGACTTTTTTGCAATTTTGGATGATGAAGTGTTTTCTCAGTTGTACAGTATAGCAGTACAGACTCATTTACTTCTTCTTAGAAGAAGCTTTGTTGAAAAAATAGAGTTTTAAACATCCGCGTATTAATGCGTGTAAGGTGCTTCAAGCCATGTTAAGCATATATATGTAATAGGCTTCCCTATCACAGTGCATTTTATCCAAATGTGTTGGTGTTCTCAGTGTAAAAGTTATTTCATCCCTGTTTGGAAACTGACAATGAGAATGGCAAATGAAAGTCAAGTCAAGTGGAATTTTCCGAGCTGTTGAAAAACAAAAAAAACTTGTAGCTTTTCTGTCATTACCAAACCAAGAAGACAATAGGAGTGATCCGTGGGAAGTTTGTTTTTATAGACGTTAGAAGAAACCCCTAACGCTAATAATCTCTCTTTATTGTTTGAACGTCGTTGCCTTTGTCCCCAATATCAAACCATGAAAGTTAGTTAAGGGCTGCTTGCCCAGTCGGGGTAAAGTGCAACAAGCTACATACAACGAGTTATTTTATTGCACTTATGTGACATTGATTCGGCTCTCCTCGACAAACCTACCTATGCTTGTAGCGACTTCCAGATCTTGTTTATTTATTTGCTTCATGCAGGTAAGCCCACGAGCTATTCGTTAAACATTCCATGAAATCTTCCAGTGGGTGAGCTGAAAGAGACTAACTAAGACTATATACGTAGGAGGTCACAACAGCTAAAACTTTTGCGACATGATTGGTTTAGTTTAATTATACTTTTCAACTTTCATTAAAATCTCCTTGTTTTCGATAGTGATTTGCCAGTATTGATCAAATTATTAGATGGTGCTTCCATCGCAATGCCAGCTCGTTTCCCTAACATGTATCGCTGATAAATAATCCCAAACCTCATACACACATACACATGCTAATGTGTGGGTTTGATTACGAGTGTCCTCGTTAGCTTAATAACAAATACCCTTCAGATTTAAAAGATCCTTAGTTTGATTCGATTTCGTAAAAACATCCAGCTAAATTTAAAGTCGGTGACATTTCGTACCTAAGTACTCCACATACATGCTCATGATGCATTTACTTCCACAGGATATCGAATATGCAAATAAAACTAACGAAGTTGGAAGTCAACATCTATTCCAGGTAGGTATAAGTAGAAGGGTTCACTTTGTCGCAACTAAAACAACATTGGATTTGTTATTAGATGATTCGTCCGGATTAATATTTTTCGATGAGATAAACAATCAAACAATGCGCCGTTGGAAACTGAGGAATAATAACTGAGGTTTTAACAAGGCCCTTGTTTGTCAGTTTCCAGTACTGATATGACTTCATGACCACTCTACCATTAATTTTAACTGAATTCACAATTGGCAACAAGAGTGTGAACCTTGGACATCTGATTGCAAAAATTGTAATCGGATATATAAACAGACGCTGTGGCATTGCAATAAACTAATAAAATTTGGATACGGGGAGATGGAGTCCCACGGTTGGATGTTAAAAGTAAACGCGCACCTATGACCAAGCTTATGGATGATGTGAGCATACATGTGTATCATACGTGGTATTTTAGTGTCATCACACAGTGTCTTTGCGAAAGTTGGTTTAATGCAATTAATGCTATTATTTTCTACACAGCTATATGTCAGCAGCCCCTAACATTTCAAACTTTTGTTGCTCTTTTATGTCCCATTTAGCCAAAATCATTAAACAATCAATTGCTCATAGTTTTTTGTGCACTCCACATCACACACACTGGAAACGGCCGCTATGTAGTCAATAACTTCAGAAGGGGAATGCATAAACTGAAATTGTCGCTTTTTAGTATGAATCGATGGGCAGTAAAATATGTACAACGATCTAGGCAATTGGTTAAACATCATAAAGTACACCTGTAAATCTTTTGTGCCATCGGATGAATCCACGTAATAAAGACTGGAAATAATCATGACAAACAGGATGTAATATCCCAACTACACAGTAAACTGCCATATTTGTCTTTCAGAATCCATTAACTACATCCATCCCTTTGTCTTCATATGCTCGGAACTTTAACATATATGCGTAGTCAACAACACAGCCATTATATGGTTCCGTTTAAGAGTTTTGCTATAAAACTGAGAAACGCCTCCGATGCCATAATTGAAGCAAAATGATTTGAGCCTACATGTCTATGCTTTATCACAAGCGGCTTCGGTTGAAAACAATAAGAGAAATTAAAGTTTGAGTTGGGTTGTACACAATTTAAATGCATGAATGTTTTATCTCAAGGTAGTTTTCTAAGCCATCAGAAGGGGTCAGAGTAACTGAAGCTACCTAGAGAGGTAGTTGCACAAAAACGTATCATCTCGTCGTGAAAAGCACTTTTTTTGCAACCAGAACCATCACTGTTGCAGAGATTTGGCAATGTAAGTGCTTAAGGTACTGAAGGTAAGTAATGGAACTATAAATGGATGCTTTTGAGTTTATGTAACCCCAGCTGCGCTTGCAAAAAATGTTCACTGTCAACTGGGTTTCTTGATGAGATGAAGATTGCATGAGTTAATAACTATTGGCTTTACTCTGACACTGTTATCTGACTCCCAAAAAAATATTTCGAATGGGGCAATATGAACAATATCAAAACAAAAAGTTTAACAAACCATAAAAACAAACAAAAAAACACGAAAGTTGCTCAGCTTTGAAAGCATTTTCTGTTGAAATGACGATTACTGCTCGGCTTTTAACATGATGATGCGAATGTGTAGTTTCCAGGTATTGAGTTGAGATTACTCAATTCATTTTCACAATCTTTTCAGTTCAGTACATATTTAAATGTTGTTTTTACAAATGAAGTTGCCGCATTTAACCATAATGGTATTAGGAAGGCATTTGTCAAGGCGTTTGTAGTTATAGTTGTTACCAATTAGAATATTTTCCCTGTGACCGAACTCCAACAACAATAGCGTAACTCTCAACTTGCCAACTCAACCTCTCAAGGTCACCAGATGTTGCCTTTTAGTTTTAAAACTTTCACCGAGTATGTGCTTCATTCTGTGAGAAAATGGAGACCTATATTGTTCAAAATTGCCAATGCAAACATCAAAACCGAGCTCAAAGCGTTAGAATATTTGGAGCTAACTGTTGGACATAGAATTTACTTTCCAGCTATGGATTCTTTTCTACGAAATGCTAACCAAATTAACTCGCCAGTGAGATAAAACGATTAGCCATCGCCTCCAATACCAAACCTGTGCACACACGCATGGTTGAAGTTAGTTCTGGAAAAACTGAAACAGTCCTTCCCGTTTTGAAGTCATACTACTGTGAAATTTTCAACGCTCGACGTCCATACATGAACATTCAAAATTATGATACAAAAGTATTCACCTACATGGTGTTTTAAATACCCCCCACGAAGCGATAAAAATACAAGACTGCTTAAACGAATGCAAAGGTAAGGCGCAAATGCTGGCACAACAGACTTTCCCAAAACAACAATGCATTCGTTTCTCTGGACAGGATGTAGGACACATTATGGAAAGGGTATATGTAGTTCCTAGCGTAGGGTTTATGTATATATGTCGCATTCAGGTATGAAACATGATAATAACGACTGACGATGAGTAATCATTGTAACCTGATACATTTCAGCGTAAATGGATACAAATATTTAGGCTACTAAACTGAAGTGATCTCTATCGCCTCCCGAGCATTATTGTAAGCAAGCAAGTCATTTTCTTTTCAAATTCGATAAGACGAACTTTGCCCTTGCCTTTGAAACCTGGAAGCTCGTTTAGCGAGTAAGTTTAGTGTGCAATTAAGATGAATGTATAAATGTTATCTCGGGACGGAGCATAGGTAATAGGATGAAAAACAATCTGGATAAATAGTTTCACATCGACAGTAATTTTAGATTAACTGGGTTCTCACTCTGTCTGACTCGTATAATATTTCACATTTCTCATGTAACATTGTCGTGGACTGCAAAAATACAATGTCAGTCAATTCTATCTTTACACCAAACGCCAAATATAATATTATGTGGGACGTTGAGTGCCAACCACCATCCAAAGTATCATCCGCGTTTTATGTACTTGCTGTTAACTGGCTTGGGTTAAAAATTGCACAATTTGCATTTTTTTTATATTTTATCCCAACACACCCCATTCATCATTACGTAGGTGCTTAATATGCATTATATTATGATTTCTTAAAAGTTATATTCAGCCAACATTTTTTGTTATGTCTGTGGAGGCTCCAATCCCTTTTTGCAAACATCTTTATCTTCGTGCTAATGCTAACTTTTGAACTAACGAAAATCATCAAAAAAACTGTCAATATCCCTGCAGTATGCAGGCTTCCAGCAGAATTATGTTATGTCTGCAACAAATCATAAACCCAGATGCAGATCAGTGCATACTTGCATTTGATATCATATTCCCATCACACGCTAACCGCTAGCGTAGCCATATATAATGTCAGCACTACTCATTTTTTGAGTCTTTATCAAACTTTGCTAGATCAACATATTCAAAATGAGGTTTTCATGTTAGCACAACCAAGTAGTCAACTTGACAAAAAAATTAAATGAGCCAATTATCCTTCCTCAATAGTTTTTACAATTTACAATTAGATACGGATTAATGGATTCCCGTCTACACATCATTTGACATTAATAGCATCAAGTGGCATTTGGAATTAATGATAAAGTTATCTTGCATAGCAAGCATAGTCTCAACCAAGAGGCAAAGGAAGGATGTTTCAATGTCAGGTACATAAACACGTACATATCATTTTCCCATCCTAACTTTTAGAACCAATTAGTTAATCAAATATAAAGTTACACTCATCCTCAACGCGGAGCGTGTCTTCCTCGTTCGTTTCTTGAATAACTTAGTCGGGTAATGGGGTTTGTCTATGCTAAATTTTATGAGTTGTGTTTACAACCTTACGACAAAAGGTGCATAGGACCATAAAACCCGCCATTGTTTAACAAAGTACAACGAAACCATCTCGGTTTCATGACTTCCTGAATTTTTAACCGCATGGCATCCGTCTCCTTTCACGCACAGAGTTTATATCTCACGACCTGTGCCTTTGAGCTCATAGCTCATCTCAAAATCTGTAGTTTGAAAGTCGCGTATAATCCTGACAATTGTCTACATCATGAATGGCAATTGTGTGAATCATTCTTAGGTGGTAATTCATGGTTTATGCGTGAACAAGCCACGTGGAGACCTAGTACGAACAAAGGCTATTATGCAGTTTAATGACGAGTCAGATTGTTGTCCTGTTTTTGTGTTGGTATACACTCACTCCCTTTTGAAAGAAATGTCTGGCAATGTAAAATGAAAGAGAAAAGTTGTTGGAGGAACCTATCTCTCCCCGTTGTAACTTAAAAATTGATGGATAATTTGTTGGGAGTCTGACAAATGTTTGAATATAAAATTAGATTCTCATTAGCACAAGAACAGAATGATGATTGTTCAAAAAAGGGATAGCTTACGTGGGGGCAATGAGAACCAAGGATCATATTTTAATAAAAATATCATATGGAATTGGTGACATTTGATCATACTTATTCCAGCATTTTTCCAAACGTAATATTAGTTCAACGACAACAACAAATCAGTGTGTGTAATGCTCACAGCTGCCGAAAATTCTGAGAATCGTGTGTATACAAAAAGAAAGTTGCTTCCAAGAAATCCGCAAAGTGGAATTAACTAGCTCGTAGTTTGCAACTACTTGAGCGAATAAATTCAAACAATTTAATGACTACTTCTTGACAGAATTCATATTACAGGGATTCGCAAGCTCCATTTTTTTACGTAATCAAATTATTTGCTTATTTAGTTTCAATTGTGCTTTCCGTTTGAGGATAACGAGGATTCCTTGCACTTCATCGAATGAAGGAAATTTATGCCGTCCAATTTGGCACTCACAAGTGCGGAATGATTCGAACAAAAGTTATGGTTGACTTGACATTTTTTTCTGTGAAATTAGCCATGTAACAACTTTTTTTTCGGAGTGTGGGGTAGCTTAATACAATATAATTTATGTTGTAATAACGGTTATTTTTCCTTTTCTATCACAAAATAAGCAACACAGCATATTAATCAGAACATAAGGAATTTAGAAAACTTTCTCATGATATCCCCCAA
The DNA here is from genome assembly GCA_034697805.1 of Orchesella bifasciata. Lineage (NCBI taxonomy): Eukaryota > Metazoa > Arthropoda > Collembola > Entomobryomorpha > Orchesellidae > Orchesella > Orchesella bifasciata. Next base: position 23,791 of record JAQGAP010000592.1, read on the forward strand.
GCATTGGGACGACTGACTACTTAGCAGTTTTGTCCTGATGCTGAGTGGCGGAAGGAACAGGTAGAGTGTATGATAATGAATTGATCATTTTACGGGGCTCATGCTCTACTTGGTCTTTCAACGAAATAAAAAACAATCTTGTCACTTACTATCTGGCGGAGTCGGTTAGCTGGTATTCCCTTCTTCTATCGTAACACTCTTGAATACCAGCGTCGGCCCATAAGGCTTTGATGGCTTCAACATAATGTGGTTCGAACGTCGTCACCGTCTCGTAATCAACCGCTTTCACCTGCTCCGCTTTCTCCTGCAAGGCCAACAATTTGAGAAAAAGAGTTTGGCACATTAAAATCACGCAAGATGGACAAAATGGTTGGGGGATTCGCGGGATTGTGTACTCCACGCGTAGCCATTTTTGATGACGGTGTACACGGGGAAAATTAGCTCTAACGAGTCTAACTCTTATTAGAGCAAGGTTCTTATATAGATACTTACAATGTTCGAAGAATCGGCATATTGAATCTTCAACATTTCCATCGCTCGTATCATGGCTTGCATCGCCATGAAGATGTTTTGATACACCAGTTTGATGAACCCACGCTTATCTTCATCGGAGTAGCCGGCACCATGAATGATTCTCATCTGCTTTATAAACGTTGATTTACCCGATTCTCCAGTACCTATAACAAAGTAGAAGGTTGAATTTAGCACACTTCAAAGTTTACATTGCGGTTTCTAATTGAGATAAAATCATGCAGCTCTCTTGCACTCTAATAACAACGACCAATGCTATTTCATAGACTCGCGTCATAACTGAGTTATACTTTGTGGATTAATTTCAGGCTTAGTGGCTCGGGGTATGAGGGAGTTGCTGTCTCTGACTATCATCACGAGACGACATTATACGTCTGTGCGATATGAAAATAATGAGCTGAGAATTACATTCATTATTTCTTAAGATATGAATGATCCTTCATTATTAACTGTGTTACTGTTAGCCTAGTCTCTTTCAAAACGAGTACCACAGCCGCAACCTTGGGTAGGATAACGTTCATAATAACGTGATATTAGTAAAAATAAACATGAGATAGAAAGAATGAGTTTGCGAAACTACGGGTACTACGGTGATTGTCATGTGATGAGACAACAGAATAGACCATCTTCTTTCAAAGATTATACCGAATAATGAAAGTGTTTTTCAGTCTAATTTAGAGACAAAAAATAATCTATCTATCATCCTATCTCAAGCACAGTTCCGACAATATATCAATCTCATAAAGAATTGATTACGGAGAAAAGCTCGCAGCTCTCGCAAGCTCTTTGCTCAAGCACCTGCTCCTTATTTCCTTTTAAAATCATACATTCTGTGCTCCTACCATCCGAACGAGTTCCGAGTAGATGGATTCAAGCAGATGAATTCAAGCAAATGTTGATAAAAATGATCTTGTACACACATGCACGCGAGATCTACCGCTCTTTTAGCAACCTACTAAATTGGAACAAAAATTTCTGCTTTATTGCATTCTTTCTCTTGTTAGAAATAATTAGAACGAGGTCAATTTTTTCTCGGTGAAGGAATTGAACTGGAAAGGATACATTTGCACAGGTAAACACAAAGCAGTATATAGCCGGATATTTAGGATTGAGGATTTATCTTTGTGGATTTGACAACAGTGTTTCTATTATACAAAAATATATAGGGACCTGGAAAAGGAAATCGCACTCCACTCTGCGACCCTGTAATTTACTGCTATGCAAAGTTAGGGGGAGGATACACAAGCTAATAACGTCAGGGGTGAAAGTAGAGGTTTTGAAAGTGCAATCCATGTGCTTTTAAATTATTAAATCCAGGGAAAGTGTATCCCTACCATGAAAAAGGGTAACCATGAGTCCTTTCTATAACGATCTATATTGAAAAGCAAATTCAAAATGTTTCGACCTCGCGAAATAGCAAGATCTTTTACATGATTTCGCATGCATTAGGTCTACATGCAGACTACAATAAAGAGGATAATAAATGTAATATAATACCTAATAAAAGAAGTTTCAGTTCTCTTCGGGCATCCCGTTTATCCCTTCTTAATTGTCTTTCGATCTCTTGATTTATCCTTTTCTGCTCCTTGGCTTCCTCTGATAAGCAACACGCCATGATTAGACTCTGGAGCAGGATTGTTGAAGTTGATGAGGAAAGAGACGATCACTAAAGCTACTTTATATTATTATCAAACTGGTTGAGGGGAGTAGATAGCAGCAGTTGTTGCTTCTTTCGTTTCTGGATATAGATGATGGCAGTAGATGTAAGAAGGCTTGTCAGTGACATCAAGATAATATTTGTGCGTTTGCTTCACATGAAATTGATGTGTGGTTTCTTAGTGTTTTCTTAAAAGTAAAATGAGTTCTCATACAAACATACATATTCTTTCAAACAAATTTACAATCAGCTAACAGGTTCCCGGCCACACCGCCGCACTACCTACATCTAGTTGTATATCACCACTTGCATGTAACCCTTAGTTGGCTAAGATTAGTTCGTTTCTTTTTGTTTTGGGGGAAGGGGGAAGCTAAAGACTAATCGTAAGATATAAATATATTGCCAAGTTTCCAAACATTCCTCGCCGTCTTGTTTGTTTGTGTCTTCTCTTGAAAGAAAATTGGAAGTGTGTGAATATTGAAGAGTTGATGCGATTACGACGATGATGAGGATGCTGCTGTTGTTGCTGCTGGAGGAGACGAAATAAGAGCACGTGCGCAAGATGATAAAGTTGGGGTTTATTAGTAAGTGTGTCGCTCTTGATTTTTATCCTTTCCAGACTTTCATCACTGCAGATCTTGAGGCTTCGTTTCAAGATTGCTGTTGTGCGTTTATGTTGCCAAAGAGCATCGGTGAAACCAGGAGTGTGTGCGTGATTTCTAGGCGAATTACGTTCCTAAGTGAAAGTACTTGATGACTGCGTTCGTTTCTTGAAGGGCTCTGTTTGAGTACGGCTTTGGTTTGACAGCTTACAGTAGATTTTGCATGTTGAGTGAGTCGATAATAAATACCCCATCAAAGTTGTTGGTAGGCTATATAATCTGTCAAATGAAAACGGTACTTATCTCCCTTGTACTGATACTTCATAATTCATAGTTGTGCGTTGTACAGAGGAAACTGCTAAAAAAGGCTCAGAGAGAGAGAGGAGGGGGACAACGGCAATTGAAAAACGTTGAACGATGAGCAGAGATGAGAACGTTGAAGACAGTTGATGACTGAGAAAATGATGATGAATGATGAGGATGATAAAGCAATAGTACAGCAACACACAAGATGATGAGAGAAAGGACAGGCCGATAAAATTTTGTGATTTTTTGTTTTCTCAAAATTTTGAAGAGCTATGTTAATATTGCAGCGACGAACGGAAATAATATTGAAATTAAAAACGTGTGTTGGCTGGGGCCGCAGCGGCGGCGGCGAAAAAGAAGGAGGAGGTAGTTATTTCTCTTCTGTTAGCAAGAACGAGTGCAAATTTTGAGACCCGTGTGAACAACTAGGAGTACTTCCTAAGATTAACTTTATGTACACTAATTACAGCTACTTTTATTTACTCGTTCTGCTCGCTCTACAATGACTCCATGTTGGTGATGTGAGTGGACCTTCTGCTGTGAGAGGAGGTTGATCCGATGTTTGTAGATGAAGCTTTGTTGGACAACTAAAAACTGACGTCGGTGCAGTATGGTACATTTAACTGCTTACTCCTCTTTTGAATTTGCCGACTTCTGGTTTGTTCAGTTTTTTCTTCTCCTTTTCTCTCTCACACTCTCGTTTCTTTCTGTTCCTTCCTAACTCTTCACTTGCTCCATTATAGCAATAATAATAATAACAATAATAGTAATATTATCCCAACTTGTTCCCTACTCTTCTATCTTATCTTGTCTCCTGTGTGCCTGGCCTGCCTTAGAGTTCACTTCACAATGCCAGTAGCAATGCAATGTAAATGCAATATTAGATGTGTTTCTCGCTATAGCTCGCTGTGTATGGAGAGCATTACCACTACTTATATTACACTCATATATACTGGCTCTACATTTGGGAAGTAGCATTAATAAGTACCGCTGCTGCTGCTTCATCTACTACTAGCACCAGTCAGTAGACACACAAGCATGGTGTACTTGTATTTGTATTGCACTCTTTCTCTCTCTCTCTCTTCTCTCTCTCTCGTTCACTCTTGCTCTGCTTCTTCTCTTCTCTCTTACTCACAAAGTCTCAACTATAATATTATGCACTGTTGTGTGTGTTTGTGCCAACATAAAAAAGAACTTACGGAAAGTAAAATATAAAGAGAGACGGCATACATTATATCTTTCCTATATCATTTCCCCCTATCCTCGCTTCACTTTCCGAATGGACAATACAAAAAATGTATTCCTCATGTACACAGAAGACCTCTTTTCTTGCTCTCTGTATTCTATACTCGTCCAAGTCCCTCAAATCCCGTCCGTGCTTTACTTCTCTTTAGGATAGGTAGGCTGTGGTTTGTCTTCGCCCTGTCGTCTATATTCACTCCTGTACTGTACGCATGGTAAGATTGGTTTTTACATTGCATTGGGAAAAAACATTCTACACAGAAAACTGAAAGATTGCATACTATTTTTTATATACGGACTCCCCACTACTAAACTTACCACTCCGACACCATACATACAGTTATAGTAGTAAATATTAGGGATCTTGTGTGTCTACATACATTCCATATATTTACCTAGAGAGCTATAACGCGAGGCAAAACTATTAGGATATTATACTGTGTAAAGCCTTACCTGTATATTATGTTTTGGATGTGTAAATTCTTTTACTTCATAATATACTATCATATAAGATGCTGCTGGATTCGGAACATCGGTGAAACATCTCTCTTTCGCCTCCTCTGTCTCTCTCTCTCTCTCTCATTCTCTACCTACTATTTTATCTTCACAATGAGCGAGAGAAGATCATATTATCATATCATGCAAAAGTAGAGGAAAATGCTCAACTATTAGATATTTATGTATGTACACATGTATCTCTGTTTGTGTTCTCATTTTCAGTGAATAACTGACGATACTGACTGACTGACTGAGGAGAGCACTTGTGAGCCTCATGCATTGATGTTACCAAACTATTACTAACATACATTGAACGAACATGATATAACTATTTTTATTTCTGTTTATTCTGCTCCTCGTTTACTGCTACATATAGTACGTTTCCCTTGGTCGTCTTATGCTGCTGGTCATAAATGTAAAAGCTGATGATTTCACATTCTTTGTTTGTATCTCTTCTTCATTTCATACACTTCGCTTTCTTCATTCTTGCGCATATAATTTGATTTCGTCTTACATAAATGTGATTCAATTGAGTTCAGAAAGAGCGACAGGGGTGCAGACGCGCAGCAGCATTTGAATATTATTATTTGCTACGAGGCAGGGAAAAGAAATCATGAATCAACAAGAGTTAGTTACTCGGCCGTCTTCAGCCATAAAGATTCAATCGGTTCGGTGGTTTAGTTCTTATCCTTACCTTGGCAGGTTTTATGCAATTGGTTTTATGAGCACACAACTCATTATCCATTTGATGCCTCCCACTAAAATTAAAGTTATGAAATAAACGCTTACCCCTACGCCGGTGGCGAGAATTTCATGGGTTTCCTTGAACGCTTGATGATTCCCCTGTCTAAATTTTATGAGGATTATGTGACTTCATGCGTATTAGCAAGACGCAAGTTAATGATGAACTGATCATAACTCTGCGTTCTTAATTACGGAAAAAATAACACCAAGCCAAATATAGATATTTTACCCTTTTCGAATGATTCGCTGTCTGCATACCAAAGTGTCAACACGTAATAATCACTGAGGCATTAAATACCATCGATTAAATGATTAACGCTACGGATTTTAAATGCCATTCCTCGTTATATGCAATTTCACAAGTTGCGTAATTGAAAACAACAAAAACATTAAGATCAAGCGTTTTTTACCTTTACAACCAAAAGGCAATAGTTAAAAAGGTAATGCTTGGAACAAGGTTATTTTCCACTGAGGAATCGTGGTTTTCAAGTCATGTACCAAAGCCACATGAAAATTAAAAGGTAGTGGGAGATGGGAGTGAATGCTTGTGTCAAGTCATAACTTTCTTAATGTTCTTGGACTCATCGTCAATAACAAAGATATTTATAAATTTCAGAGTTATTCTACAACTGCGCTATATCAGCATGTGTTTCTTTAGCTACTATCGATTCATGCAGTTAGCACAATAGGTAATAACTTCATCAAAACCCAAATCATTTGTTGTGTAACGACAGTACTCGTACTCTCTGCTATACTCGTACCTTTACAATTTTAAGAAACTCATTCTGTAGCCCATTCTAAATTTAATTACTTTACCAACATATTCTTTAGTATGACAAATAATATTCGTTTATAGCTCTTAAAGGGAGATGAAGGAGAAAGTTGATAGAAATAAGAATGAATATTATGCTTCAATAAGTTGAGAGAGGATTTGGAATTTTTATGTGCCGAATCGTTTTTAAGTAACAAGCCCTTGATTTCCTACTTTTTAAGTACCTACATGCACAGGTTTTAATGCCTACTGCTGAGGTCACTTTTTTATGCTGGTCGTTAGCCCTCGTGTAACATAATTAGTTGATTGACTCTACAATTTTTGTCATTCGCTTTATGCTCCACTTCGGCCCGGAGAAAGTACACAAGTGTTCTTTACAGTCGACTTGCTTTTTAGTAACAATCATCATGAATGAAATTAAGCAGTCAGGATTAAACAAGGGTAACACTCTTTGAGGTTTCATGGCTGTTGGTTACGCCTGGATACTTCACCCGAAGTCAGAAAGTCGAGCAGAGCAAATTTCCGTGAATATGGATGTGTGGATGTGCATATGAATCTGATTGGAAAGTATGTATAATGAGCACAATGTGTCAGTTCGCATCTACTCTTGTATTTGCATATCTTACATTTCATCGCGTCTCTTGTTCTCATAGCTGGACTTTGCGCTACTCAGAAACAGAGTAACTACTTGCATTGCATTCAGAAACTGC
>JAQGAP010000593.1:0-30847 GCA_034697805.1 Orchesella bifasciata
AGCTTCTATACATCTTTATACATAAATGAGAGTGAAACGTAAAACTAGCTTAATATTGGTTTTACCATGAAATTAGACTTGTATAAATGGAACGAAAGCAAAGGATTCCACACAAGTTGTGATTGCGATAAGGGTAGCTTGAATTAATTTAACGCCAACTGATAGTCGGAATTAGCATAAGAAAATAAGTTAAATAATTGGAAACATTACTCTTTTTACAATCATGCACGAATTGAACTTTGTTCATGTGCCCTTTTGCTTTGTAATTTATTGTCAGAATATTTATGAAAGCTAACTTATCGACATCACATGTGTTCAACATGCAATTAACCTCATGAATAATGTTATCGTTATCTCGGAGTCTGCAAGTAGCCCGAAAAGCTTACTGCATGCGAGTGCAAGTAACCCGAATTATGTGCGAGTGATGATCCAAATGAAATGACCAGATTTACGTGCAAGTAACCCGAATGAAAATACTAGAATTACCTGCTTGTGTAGTTTACATAATTCTTACCCAAATGAGTTTGGGTTACCTGCAGATTTCCACTTATATGTACGGGTCACTTGGAGCTCAATACTAGAATGCATTCAGGATTCGGATTACTTGTTCTTTCCGGTTATCACAATACATAAAATGGTTCCACATGTCAACTTTCCCACCCACACCTAAATAATATTCATCAGCCATTCTTCTCCGACATACTCAGTTTGGAGACAATAAGTTTCAAAAACCATTCAAAGCTCATGTCTAAACCTGTTTATTGAAAGCAGCCTGTCAGGAAACAATTTGTTGGACCATTACCTTAAAATCAAATTGGCAGCTTGGCATAACGATATGTGTAGTCATAACTCGCTGTAAGTTTTTAACCCAAAAATTGGAAATATTTTTTAAACGTTAAATGCATAATGTTCATAAAAATATGTTCATTGACCTTCCACTCAAATCTCAACATGCCCCAAAACCGTCTGCATAAATTCGTTTGAACCGTTCGTTGGAAGAAATTATGGCGTAAAACGATATTGATGACAAGATTCAAAATGTCTTCGAAGTAGTATGGGACTGACAACCAACATAATTGTTTAAACTTGTCGTTGTAAAGTAGCGAGCAAATACATAACGTGTAAAATGTTTCTGAAAATGGAAAACTCACATCAACAGCCGCAGCGTGAGAAGCAACACTAAAGTGTCGATGGAATAAAGAAAACAATTGTAAAAAAAAACCAGGTTTTCCCAGGTGGGTGAAAGTATATACTTTAGGTTGTAATCCAATAACTAAATCCGTCAAACATTCTGACAAATTTAAAAAACATGTGTGGGAGTAGAACAATGGTGAATGTGAGTAAAGGAAAGCTTTTTCCGCAAAAACATGTTTTAATGTTAACAGACAGAGGTACAAAGTGCACATTAGAGCTTTTAAATAGCTATCCGTACCAGTCTGCTTGAGAACTTGGAGGATTTTCGGGGGAGGCTACAACAGAGTATAAAGGAAACTTTGACTCCTGTATTTAAAAGAACTGAACTATATTTCAGGGAGTCAAGTACAACAGGTATTCAGTTTGAATCTGCCAACTGAAGTGTGAGAGTCAAGCCGAGGGTTCTGCAAAAGTGCATTAAATAGCTTGTATCAAGTAGAAAGTATTGGATTGCCTCGCCATCGCCTCGCCCACATTTCTTTACCCTTTCTTTGTTCAACTCTGGTTTTGTGAGTTTCGTTCCGCTTACACAATTCTTAGGACACATCAGGGCACTGTGAGAGGTAAAAACTCCATTTGTTACTTTTGTTAGTTATTTTATCTCTTTGAAATCCTTCTGAACAGGACTTAAGCATTACAAACTTCAAAATTTACCTACATATATACTGATTTTATGTAATGTATTATCCAAATGTATATCATTTCCCATTCTACACCCTTGTGCCTTTTATACTAGAAACAAAATTATAAATAGACGTGTTTGGAAGCATTAAGTTAGGCACCTTTAAAGGTCTATAGATGTAGTAATTGAGCAGTCATGCTGATCCATTCCCAATCCAATCTTCGTCTCACATCAAAAGTAAAGTTTAATTATAGCGATTCTGCACAAGTCTCAAAATACCCCAAAGGAGATTGTTGGCCTTTTTGGAGTTCTTGGTATTTTCCGTTTGTTCATTGGGAAATGTAAACCAGGATCCCAAATGAGAATAGCAAAACCTACATTAATCATTTGATCTAAACTGCGTTTAAAATCTAAAAATTGTAAATATTTTGTATTTTAGTATCCCTTTTCTTGTAAAACGCTTTGTTTGTAAAACGTGGAAGCGTAGGACCTTGTTTTTAGATTTTTTATAGCATCCGGCTTGTTTTTGGAATTGAGTTTCCTTACAAGTACCCAAAAAGATGAGTAGTGAATAAAATGTTCAATGTGGACTATTGTTAATTGTTAGGGTTGAATTTTTCGCTTCAAATCCCTCCTAATTACAAATGTTTGACTGTTTTATTTGCACTTAAACATAAATACGACACTACAGTGGGATGAGCTTAGCCTTAATTTTCTATCATCCAGTGTTCATTACATAGGTACATTGGTAACTTCATTTCAATTAGGAAGACTAGTGAATAGAGAACAATTTTACAAAAGGCATTCTCTCAACCCACACTCATCACTGACATCACATATATCAAATCCAGCGACAAAGCGGTTACACCACTTAATGAATAGCACCAAGAAAGCAAACGAAGGCTAGATAGGATCATTCATTCACAAAATTCTTCGTCTCTCATAAAGATACCGTCAAATGCGTTAAAAAAAACTTCCCCAAGGGAGTACAAAAGGAGATCTTTCACTCATCCAGACAGTCAGTCTTGAGTTGGACACTGACTTGTGAAAATGTAGACAAAACTCTGACATTCACTCAATAAATCAAGGATAAGTTGCACTCTCAGACAACCTGCATTTGAGACTTCATCTTATCCTGCATTTAGAAGTACAACCAGTTGTACTCAAATTAAAACCTTTTGGTATTGGATAGTCTAAAATTAGTCGCAAGCAAAAATCGTAAAAACAAATTGTAAAAATTTACTATAAAGGAATATCTTCTCATTTATTTTCCAGAAAATGACAAGTCTGGGACTGTGGTTAGTTGTCTTCCTCGGTTTCGTCACTATCGAGAGAATTTACGGGGGAGGTGTTCCACCAGACGTCCAGCTAGGTAGTATGGAGGCTCCAGTTTTCCCAGAAAGACCAGTCCTCTTCACATCTCCATCCGAAGTAAAACATTATCTAGACTCGCTTGGGAAGAAGATTTCATTCAGTTCTCGACAGAGGTATCTATTTTTTCAATCCATCATATTTATGCTCTTGTTACAAATATTATCGGCATACTTAAAAACATTCATAATATTCTAAATTGCAAACTTTGAAGATACGGGAAAAGAGCAATATTGCAAGTTCTCCGTGATGCAAATTCTGCCCGACTGGAACAACCCTCAGATTCCCAAGATGAGTGCAATTGTGAGCGACTGAGAAAATAGAATGCTTATACTCAAACTTACATTACGCCATATCTTTAGGCCTACTAAAACTACACCTTCACACTGATTGACATCACGCAAATCTACTTTGTTTTTTTTTTGAAGTTATTCCTTTTTCCAGGATCCCAAGGAAATTTCCCCAAATTGAAATTGATTTCTCAACTTTGTTGTAAATCATTTACACTGTTTTACATGCTTGCAACTAAAGCTGAGACTGGTGAGATGATTCTAGCTGTGCACTGGCAATACACGTAGGATTTAGTCATGTTACTTCAAACATTCACTGTATTGTTAATGCAAAATGTACATAATGTAAACTTTTTGTTTAATATTGCCCCAATGCCATCCTTTGGTGTAGTTTGTTATAACAAACAGCGAATAAAAAAGTCTCAGAAATAAAAATAGACCGAAACGTTCATAATAGTAGCCGGTTAGTATAATGTAGCGAGATTAACTTGTAACTAATGTAGCCAAATATCGAGAGTAAATTTGTAGCAAATAGTAGATAAATACTCATGTGTCAAAAGTTGATTTATAGCCTTGCTGACTTGTTTCAACTTACATGTTTGTATGATGAATAAAATATATTATGTAATATTTAAGTTATGTCTTGTTTTTACCTCGATTAGTATGGTTGAGAATGAATTTTGCTGGTAAACTGCAAATTGTTAGCTTGAACTTACTTTTCACATAATATTCTAAAAACAAAATACGTTGTTGGGTCCCTCAACGTCATGAATAATAGAATATAAGAACGTACGTCTCTTTTAAATAAATTACAAAATTCTTTTTAAATCGTTGACGTAGAAGTGATGATGGCTTATTCATTATAAAAGTTTAATAAAATGAGAGTTGCAACATAGCATACATTCGTATTACTTGTGCATAATACTTACATAATCATAAATCATAATATACCACTTCACTTATGTTTACTTGGTTAACAGGTTCATTGGCTACGATATGTCGAGCAAGGACATAATGTGGAGCAATCGACTTACTAGGGAAACGTACTTTTTAGAATTGGTGACACAGACTTTGCTTTAGTTCATGAAACATAAATCTGCTTTCATCCACTGTCAATGACACAGCAAAAAGGGAAAGAGCGAGAGGACCAGGATTACAAGTAAGGAACTGTATGCACTCGAGAGCGGAATACAAAACTGAAATAGGCTTTTAGTTAATGCGAGAGGCTTCGATCTCGTTACGATGTCCAAGGTACTTGACACCCACGAATCTCTGTTTCTAGTTTTGCTTTCACCTGATTGCGTCACATCAACATGTTTAGCAAAACGAAAAACCTAAAAAATCATGCCAGCCAGACTTATTTCAAGGCTTTCAATTAAAACTCGTTTGGACTTTTGGAGACCGGAAGTTTTGATGGGGTTTAAGTTATCAAATAAATGTTTTTTCTCGAATTGTTGACATTATTATCATTAGTTTTATGTCATTGAAAGGATATAACTTCGTTTCTTCATAATAACGTCCCTGTGCCTGGAAAGGCATATGTATGTCATCTGCATAGTCCAGTAAACCCCCAGCTAATGAGTTGTAAATGTAAATTTACTGGCAGGTCCTCCATTAACTGTGTTTTATTTTACATGTTATGACTCTGACATGAGTTCAATGATGCATAATTTTTTCCTGTATTCACAGATAAACTTACTACAATTATTTTGCACATAAACGCTATACAAAAATTGGATTGCTGCATGAACCAATGTTTTTCTTTTGTTTGCTATTACTATAGCAAAGTCTTACAAGGACAGTTTTATGCGGAAATTGGCTAATATCATATTCGTTCAAAGGTTGTCAGTTGTCAGCAGTCTGCGATTGTGAAAGAAAATCATTATCATGTAATAGCTTCCTTCGAGTCACTAAAATTTGAACAAGCAACAACTATTCTTATAGTGTTGAATTTCCTACGCTCAGTAATTTAAAACTGTTTTAAGCGCTTTTAATAATAATGTGCACTCAAACTTTAAAAAAAATATACTTTCTGTGAAAAATCGGGACGATGTATTGAAGTAATCAGGCCGACGAATCGTCCCATCGTTTGTATATCACGGATGTAAAGCAGATTACTACACAATTTAAAGTTTATCATAAGAAACTTGAGGGTGGGAGTGCACACAGCTTGAGTATTGACACAATCTTGTCATTAGTCTAATCAATATGATCTTGCAGCAGTGAGATGTCTCTTAAATTCTAAAAATAAGATTAAATATCGGCAAATACGAAATATCAAGGTTTCATAATGACACAATGATTCAGATTACTGGTTTTGATTTAGTACACGGGTAAGGTTGTTATAGGTATCCATTCACAAAGAACTACAAAATCATTGTCTCTTTCACTTACTGTTTGTCAACTTGCTTACAAGCTGTTTCAATTCGCCATCTGCCCTCTGCTTTAAGATCTCTGTGGAGAAAAACAGTCGCAGATCTGAAGTTGTAAAATCTATCTACCAGATGGAACCAAGTAAGATTATGAAAAAGTCCCAAGCTTCGCTATTACCGTTCTGTCGTATCACGTTGCCCCAATTGTATTCTTTAAAAACTGTTTTCTATTCTTCGTTCAGCCCTTTTCCTTGCACGTCATTCTCAGGAAACCCTTGTATACTTCATCAAATTAATTTCGCTATCTTTTTGAAGTATTGCATTGCAACTTTGCTGTGACAGTTTTTTTGAAGAGTTTTTAATGAACCAACTCCATCAATTACTGCAATTTCTGATTCTGATTCAATAGGCTTAAAAATATATGCAGGCCGGAAGGTTGTATGAAATCATTACAAATGAAAACTTGTACGACTAATTAATAACGGGATACATTTAAACGACCACTTTTATAACAGAAATTCTCGCCAATTTTATTAGAAACATGCGTATGTAGACTTCGAGGAGCTTTTACCAGAAAGTTCGGAAAGGAGCGAATAAGACTGTTACGCTGTTTAAAAAAAGTCCTCATAACATTAACAATTAGCGAATATGGTATTGTAAAAAGTAGGATTCAAAATCTTTGTTGGTTTTAAGTAAACAGCATAAGATTTCCTACTGCAGTTAGTGGCACAATTTCCTTGGCTATATATCACTTACCAGTACCATTAGAATTTTAATTCGTAAAATTTTTAAGCCAGTGATCATAACAGTGATATTTGTATGTTCTTCGAAAAAAGTTGGGACTTTCTAATTAAAAAAGATTGTTGTTTCTAACAATTAATCACGACTTTTTAACCCACTGATTTCTGCTGCATATTGGCGGGAGTTTCTTATTTATTTCCGGCCCGTTGTATTTGTCCCATTAATAACTTGGTAATGTACAGCATGAGTGAATCAACGTGGGATTATATAAACGCGACTTCAACCATGAAACAACTGAATTCGTTACCTTTGAACAAATAAAATCATTTCTTTTTTATTTAGATATCCATCTGCCTACAAAACTTGGGTTTGGTTTGGGTCTGTTAATAGAATTCTCTGACGTCAATTACGAACACCTTCGCTTCTCCCCTTTGAAAAATCGGCATTTGCTTTCGCTTCCTTCCTATTCTCTGGTTTTTCGTTGGAGTACATATGAGCATGTAGGTATTCGAGCCAGTCGTAAGTATCATTCCCAGTCCTTTCCCCCTTCATTTTCTCACTTGCACTTACCTGGTTTGAATTCATTATTACCATGAATACCATGAATTTCCAACCTAAAAAATTATTTACCTGTGAGTGCTCGTGGAAACCTTCAAAGTTCTTCATGAACGTCTCCTATCTGCCAGAAAGACTTCATGCTAATCACGGCTGACTATCCAATTTAGGGCCCAGAGCAAAGAACTAACAGCATATACATATGAAATCAGGAGCACTTCAACAGCAACCATGCACCAGTCATCTCTGTCACTCTGAGAACAAATAAAGATTCGGACAAGAGTAGAAGCCATAAATACGGTAATTAGATTAAGCACGATAAGCGGAATGAGAGACACATTTCGCTGTCAGGTCACATTTTTCTCAGCAGTACAGTTTTTCTTGGCCACTCGTTCATACTCCACGTTTCCCTTCAAACTCATCTCCCAACCTTTGCAATACTCACCTAGAGCAAAAGCTGGCAGCAAACAGAAAAACAGAGAAATGAGCATATAATTATTATGAAAATACAAACGAATCTAGTCAAATATCATGTTTAGTAAAAAAAACAAGTATACTGCTTAATGGCAGCATAAAACATGCGCTTTCATTCCGCAGCAAATTAGACTAGATGGATGGATGGTGTTACCTAGCTTTGCATTTCATCATCCGTATTATTCCAGACATAACAAGTTGCTTTTCCACTCTGACATGATATGATAATATATGACCCATGCATTTTCATGTGGCATAAGGAACCGACCTAAGCATAGCAAAGGGGAACTCGGCAAGCTCAAAAAGTAAAATTCTAATAGCCCCTACTCCTCCGCTATTTGTCTATCAGGAGAATCTATCTACTCACATCTCTTAACTCATCATCCTCCCAACTCCCATTTAATGCTGCACTGCATGATATGCAAAAATTCAAAATACTTTTGCTTATTTGGCAACAGCTCAGCGACTAGTGGTTCTCCTGCTACTGTCTCCTGTTGTTGAGGGTGCTGGAGAACTGCAAAGAGTAATATGTACATAAATGTTAGTCAACTCAAACTGGAGTTGAAGCTGAAGACAAGAAGAAACCAAAAGGCAAAGACACAAACACCAAAAGTCATCTCTCACAAAGTCTTCATTTTCATACTCCAAGCAACACACTCACACTATTCAATACATTTGAGATGACATATTACTAAAGAAGAAGATTCATGCGTTGTAGAGGCTACATATGTCGTAACAAAATATGTGAAAAAACCACGATTGGTTTTTGAGGATGTAGGCTGTGTTTAATGTATGTTGTGCGGTGGTGATGCTACAGAAGAACGGAGTATTATTATTTGGAGTAGACTCTGGTTTGTCAGCACCACTGACTGACTACTACTGGCTCAATTCTGTCAGTAGAGCAGGAGCAGCAGCGTTACGTTACATTATATTACATTTTCAGTGAGCAAAACAAGTGAGGCAGTGGAATTTGAGGCGTTTGAGTTGGGCAGAAGAAGACGAAGAAAAAAGAGCAGAAGAGGGAATAAGTATCACGGTCTTTTCGTGACTATCCTCACTTGTTCCTTTTCCTTTGCCGTGATCTGAGCTACTGCTTCAAATTAAACGTTGCTCTCGTTTTCTATCTCTTCTCACTCACTCGATCTCGCTCTCCCCTTTCTCTTCACTCTTCTGCAGGAAGGAAGAGACACCAAACGGGTTTGTTTTCTTTGAGAAAACGCGATTGATAAAGCCCTACTGTTGTAAGCCACGGCTACTTCTTCTTTTTCCACATTCAGATATATTTGTCTTACTGTTTCGCTCTTAGATAATTTTGCTCTTTGACAGAGATCGTATTTTTTTTGCCTCTCTTTTTTTGAAAATCCTCAGTTTGTTCTCCAGCTTTGATTTTTTTCTCAGTCATAAAAACCGACAGATTTTTCGTCTTCCGTTTTTACATTCTTCTTCTTCTTGTGCATTCTGAGACATTACTTATGTATACATTATTACAACACTACAACTGTTATGCATAGTTAGTAGGACTGTGTGTGTATTTGTGCATTATTTGGACGCTGTGCTGACGACTCTTACATTTTTGTTCAACTTGGCCATTTTCTTTAAATTTTTTCCCCTCACCGATTAAAGACGCGGTCTTCTCTCTCTACAAAAATTAAAAAAAAACACAATTACTACTTGAAAAAACTGTGACTGTATCCCATTGTACGTAGCACGTTCATTCACATGTATCCATTATAAGCGGCTACTGTTTCTGCTGATATTTTTTTGTTGTTGTATGCAGCTGCTGCATGACTTTATTTTCTCGTGTGGATCTCCATCTCATTTCTTCCTGCCTATCCAAATAAGCATATTTTTTGAAGCTCGTGTGTCTGTGTATATGTCAGTGTATATCGACATTCGACACAACATAGGATAACACGCGGAAACAAGACGAACACACACAGTTGAACTTTGTCATTTTGGCGTGTTTTATGCATGTGTTGTACAAGTACAATTTGTTTTTACTTAATACGTACGCTCGCTCGCTCGTTCGTTACATTTACATATTACAATATTATATGCCAAGTTCAAGTTACACCAGCTCTGGTTTCCTTTCAAACAAAGATTAGATTCGCAATTGGGGAGATATAATACATATGTAGTTTTGAGTTGTTTGAGAAACTGAACTGAAAGAGTCAAAATTCATTTTTTCAAATAGAGGAAAACGGGAGACTTGAGAAATAAAATCATTCCGTCTAATACGAAACGTGTGTAGAAATTGTCAATTTTCACATGGCAAACCTGATGACTGGCTGGATATCAAAGTAAGTGTTACACATCTTATATACATCTCTTAAGGCACTCACTCATTCTCTATTTTTGTCACTTGTCTCTTGGCTATGACTGCTATGAAGTGTATATTATATGACATTATATGTGCATGCAAGAGCAGTTTAAGTAGTAAGTCAATAATTGAGCTGTCTCTGTCTGTTCTTTTCCGACGCTTTTCTCATGACTGTACCACTATGTGATGATAGGCAAGCTGTGATGACATTATTCCAGCTGTCAATCGACAAACAAAAAACGTTAATCCTTCCTCTATATATCTCTTATTTCTCTCTGTGTGCACCAGTTATATTATTACTGGTTAAACGTTTTTGTGTTATGGTTTTTTATCTGTCGTATATCCGTCCATCTCTCTTTCCTCTTCTCGCCCATATGTTTACGTTGGGAATGTTGTTTTACTGAATCAAGCATGGGCTAAAGTGGTTTCGTCAAAAAATAATCTTTTAGATTATCTTTATAACATGCATGCATGAACACTTAAGCGGAGAGTTAAACCTGCATACGGATACTTTTTCAAACACATGCGTGCATATAGCAGGTATCCTGTGCAAACATTTTTTTGTTGTGATTCTTTTATAAAAAAAGGTGAATAAAATGAGGAAAGAGGAAAAATAACATCTCCACGCGCCTTAGTTGAGTTAGATTACCGCATTTGAGTTACGTGAAGTCACGTCATTCAAACTGGCTAAGCAAAACAAGCATTGTTTTGATCCGTATGGGGTGACATAATCATTCATTGCCAAGCTAATCAAAGTTATCATCACCAATCTGACATCATAGCTGCCGTTTGTGACAAGCTAGTAATCACGCCGCAAAGGTATGCTGGCATTGTATCCCAATATTATTGCATATATAACACACGCACATGAAATTTAAACTGAGGAGTTTAATGACTAAACCAATGCCATGCATAATAATACCCGTCAGTACATAAAAATAGAGTGTAGATTGCGAAACTTGGAGATGGGGAGTCTCTTACAGCCCCATTCCTTGACGGTGATTCTTAAATGACGTGAATTGAAGGATCCATGAGTAAGTTTATAGTAAACTTTTTCTCGAAGCATCGTCATATCATAATAATATGATATCACGTTTCCCAAACAAGCAGGGAAGCAGCTGTCACCACGTATACCACATCACAGCATAATATAGTTGAGGTAGAACAACATGAACAGTGCACTCATTTTGGTTTTGTTGAAGTCACTACTCATAGATTATATAGTGAAAATAACAAATGATGAAGTTTAGGGGCAACTCAGAAAACTAGAGAACAAGTTGATTTAGGGGACTAGTGTGAAACAACTGCACAGATTAGAGAACCATTTAACCATACAATACATTATTAAAAGGGGCACTTCGATATAAAGTGGACGCCAAATTTTCCCCTTTCCTTTCACTGGATGTGTATGTGTAGTCGTTATTTTTCCTCTCTCTTTGGTTTCGTAGGTAAACAGAAAGGAAAAGTAGTATTGTTATGGACAATAACAGTAATAACTGTAGTAATATGAGGATGATGATGTCGAGAACAATTCAAGTGGCTTTTCTCTGTCAGTAACAGTGTAGTAGTGTGTGGTAGTCGTAGAGCTACGTGTGTACTCATTGTGTAGACGCTATAAGTGCATCAAGTTTTTTTTTCGGGGAAAGGAGACGCTTTCGTTTTGTCACACATTTTCTTGATACCCACTTTTTAGAACACGATCACCATAGAGGATCTAAAAAGAGGAGTAGAGATTGTTGTCGAGCAAGCAAAAAATAAAGGATTGTACATATAACCAAAAAACGATATCTGAAAAAGGAGCTAGAGTGGGGCCGTTTTTCTAAAGAACGAGCTATACATTCTCATCATCATCATATATCCGACAACAATCACAAAACCCTTGGACCTGACTGAATCATCATCACCATTCTCTTGGGTAGCCGCAGTAAGCAGTTCACTGAATGAAGATGTGTTCTTTCAGGAGTGACTCCTCCTCCGTTCGCATCATCGTCATCATCATCATCATCAAACTGTATTCATCGTTAATGGTAACGAGTCCTAAATGCTCTGTCTTAATGTCATCATCATTAGCTGCTTTTATGCATGTAGTGTGCCGCAGAAAAGGAGAGTGGGCATGTATGGATGATATAAAATAGCTGAAGTTTATGACACTGCTGAGTAGCAACGTTCAAATCTTTATACCATCATGTAGATATATATTCCTAGCAAAAACCACACATCGTCTGCATTGGAAACTCTAGTCACTAACTCTAAAAGTCAGAGTGAAAAAGATGCTCATTCATTTGAGTTCGGTTTTTTCAATGACAAAACAAAGAAGCCGATTCAGTCTACGAGGCAGAACAAGAACAAGTAGCAGCAAAATAAGTTGCATGTACAGCATGTACCCCAAACCGTTTTGTTTCTCTCGCACTTTGCGCTTTCCTTCTCTCCAAAAATGACATGGGAGTAATCATAGCTTACGTATACAGATGCACCCGTTTCATTTGTGCTTTCAACCAGGTTGTATAGCTGAAATATACATGGGTGTCATATAAATCGTATTATGATATCAGTTTTTCACACTACTCACTTAATCTCATATCTGTAGACTGGTGTGAGAATGACATAGAGCCCTGGCAGCGGTTTTAGCACCTTTTGGATAAAGCAAAAGAATAGCATTCAATGAAAGTAACACATTTTTCCAACTCTCTTTTACAACCATCCAATCGGCGTGGGTTGTACGATACGGGCGGCTTTGGGCTTTTATCAGGTTGACAAGTACACATGTAAACATCTTTTGCAACACACATGAAACTGAGAAGATTACTACAGTTCGTTCATGAAAAACGGAACTCTTCAACTGGATCTCTTGTATTAATGTATGCAGCTGCAACATTTCTTAAAACGTGGGCTTTTATTAAAACCTCTCAACCTTTTCTCAGTATGGGTGATGAATTTACGATTTAGGATTCATGATTTGTGCTCATCTCTCACTTGACGGTTTCTTAGTTTTCCATTGTTAGATGTGCTTAACAGAGAAGCGGATTCTCGTGAAAAGTTTGCTGGTTGGGGTAAAATGAACTCAATTTCATTGAAGGACATTTCCGCGTAGAGAAAGCTCAAACTTGTCACTAGTAAATTGAATAGGGGAAAACAGAGAAAGCAAGGCAGTGAAGGTGTTTTAAACTAAAACCCAGTGCAATTTTTGCAAAAAAATTTACGTTGTCATAGCGTCATTAGGAGAACAGTAAAAGTAAGCAATGAATGTATTGAATGCCATGAAATAATGTAGGATGTAAGAGATTCTGTTAGCAAATGTTAGGCGAAAAAATGGAAGAAAGTTGGATTGGAGTTCTTTGAGTGTTAGAAAAAACGGCTGAGTGACCTCATCTCATATTCTAACAGATTTTTTCTTACAACCCGCACCACCTTGCCATTGCATTGCAGTCTTTTACATATTTGAAAGAAGGTAGAGAGTAAGTGCAAGAAAATAGAATAAAAATTTTTCCCATATGCCGTGAAAGTTTGAGAGAAGTAGAGACTCTGGTACATCCAATACCTAAATCTCTTCATAAGCCGCCATTTGATAGAGTTTCTAACATGATTTCATTTGAATGTATGGCTCCAGCTTGAAAGCAAGATAAAAATCTTACTCACTTGAGACTCAGCTTAGTGTTATCGCTATCTAAATTTAGTTTTAATTTATTATTACTTTAAAGGTAACTCAATTATAACGTGTGATATAAGTCTCCCACTCCTTCCCACTAATTTTAATAGTTTCTCTAACAAGAATAGAGATTCAATGAAACTAAAGGTAGATGACTTCGCATAGGAGTAAGCGCTAACTTTAAGCAACTGGTTTTTTTAGCAAAGGACTTAGTACTGAGTTGATGTGGAAAAAAGTAGGCGATAAAATAGAGCCTGGGGAGAAAAAATAGGGCGAAATAAATCAAAGGGTTCATATATTTAAGAAACTGTTGAGTAAGCTATGCCAGAAACTTTTGAATCCCTTTTCAACTCTTATTGGGAGTGTTTCGAATTTCGAACTATAAAAGGATCATACTGCAACAAACAACTAACTCGCTAGAGCAAATATCATGTCAAGGTCTCAATTTAACAGCATTTTCCCCAAAATTTGTAGTAGGAAAGTCTTTGTACAATTTTTCTTTGGAATCATTCAAAATAACTTAAGTTGTGTTCTTGGTCGATATTTTTACCACTCCCTTTACGTCTATTTGGCTGGCACTTGTTTGGTGGCAGCATTACCCTTGTGACACAGCTTTTACAAGCTAATTCAATTCCAACTGGGAGGAAGCTAAATTATTTATGAGATTGAACTCACGTAAAGCTCTGAAGATTTCTTCGTTTCATTTTACTCGCAAAATAGTGAAATTTTGCTAGTTTCACGGAAGAAAATGTTAGAAAGACACACAAACAAGAGATACAGATTGTCAGATTGTAACGTGAATCAGTATTGAGTGCTAGAGGGAAAACATGACAAATTATTCTTGGAAGTTTGAAAAAGTAGTTAGTAGCAAATAGAAGAGCTGAAGGAAAAAAAGCGTAATCGTGTTTTTCCTGTCTCAGCCAAAAAAACTAATCGTATGACAAGAACAACATGGAATGCAAAAAAGTAAGGGATACGGTAACAAATAATGTATGTTTTAGAACTGCACTCACTTTTCACTCCCAAACTGTTCCACGAACTGGCAACATCAGAAGACAGTTTCTCAAAGAAAGGAATTGGGATGTAATTTGGAAGGTGGGGAGAGACAAAAATGGGAAAAAAATTGAACTCCAATGCAGATCGAATTGATGAATCTTGGAGTGGCATTTTTATTCATGGTCCCCAGTCGAAGACATGATATTATGTGATTGACACATGCCTGAATGACCAACCAGAGTTTTCCTATGCACCTGGACGACACATAATTCTAAAAAATGGAGGCCGAATATCTAAAATTTCCTCTTCACAACTAGCGCATCCCAATTGTCAAAGACGTGTTGTTCCAAGGTCTCCCTCACTCAAACTGAGCGTGGGTGTCATATAGGACACAGTGTTTTTCTTACTGAGCCTCAAGACTTTGAGACGTTGATCCATTGAGGCCTACAAAAGACATATACACAATTTAAAACTAAAATAACAAGGCAGTTATCCTACTTCATGTCACATACTTCAATCTTTGGATTGTGAACAAACAGCAGCTTTAGGCTGTCGGGAAGCTCCTTATTTCATCTTTTCAGTTTTATTAAAATTTTTAGACAAACATGTCACTGGCAAATTTACCATAATATCAACACTTTCGTATTGGCAGTTTATTGTTTTGTTTGTTCCTCGCATCGCTCCTTTCGAGGGGATTAATTTTTTGCTCGTTTTCTTACAACAATCCATAGCTTAGGTCAAGGCAAACAACATAGAGTTCGAAGACGTGCAAATCGAAATGACCCATCAACGTCAGAAATCGTGACTTCAATTTTTAAAGCCTAATGCACAGCATGTGTTACATGAATCGAAAGCCATGCACAAGATGAGGTCAACCGTGGTAATCATATATGACCCAGATGTGACCTCTGACCTCAACTATCGTAAATGAAAATTGAATTGAATGAAAAGAAAGGGGACAATAATAGTCGCCCCATAAAACAATAGAGAAACCCAACTCATGAAAATAGACTTCTCCAATTCAAGACTTGGTCACCTTTTAAATAAAAAACGTAACTTTTTATTTAGTTTTCCAATAAAATAATAGACTGGTTAAAATAGTTAAAAATGTGCATAATGACTTCACCTAATAATTACATTATATAACAAAATGAAATCAATTCAATGAATTATCAATGCCTACTTGGCAGTATATATGCTTTTCTTGATAGCTATTCCCAAATTGTGATGGCATATCGATGGCTTCATTGAAGAACCAGCATAGTTCTTTTTTCCAAAAATGGCAGAACCAGCCCAGTTTTTTTTCAAGACAGTGCAGAACCAGCTTAGTTCATTTTATGGGCTAAGTAAGATTCTTGTTCCATTAAATTCTCCAAAAAATTCTGCGTATTTCGATACCACGAACGTCAACATAATTATATCAAAGCACTATTTACAAGCTTACAAAACTTTGGCTGTTTTGTGATTCATTCCGAAGTTCATACTTTGTTTTTTGCTGAGATGTTGAGAGGATAAATTCGAATCTGAAATTTGCTTAAGACGTTAGCGCTGTTGTAATTGTTGATTATGTGATTTTATTCAAATTTATGAATTAAAAAAGATAACTTTTAGTTGCGTTTTCTGTAAACTCCAAGTTGTCAACAGGCTTATTCATGCATTATCACTATGCCAGAGGTATACTTGTATGTTGCACATTGCCCTAAACCTGGAAAGGTGTTTACGGTTTTTGTTTGTCATGAAAGTTTTGATGCCACAAAAGAAGGGCGGATTGAAGTTTTATCAGGGCAGAAACTGTTGCTGCAAATAATAACACAGTTGTTGTGAACAAGTGACTAGAGACTCGTATGAGGAAAAATGAAGGAAGAATACTGTCACAAAAGAATAAGATGATACACAAAAGAGCTTAAGAAAGGCTTATCCTAAGTTACTTAGGTACTAATGTGGGCATTTTCTTTCCACCAAAGAGAAAAGCCTTTTACCTCTACCATAGTAAATACTGTACCTTTTATATTATCTGTATTTATCCTCCTTTTCCTTTTTACCAAAAACAATAACGTGCCGGATATAATTTTATAATAAGGGTACGATCTAATGTTTTTCATTCACATTTCAGAAAGAGATAATCACGACGTTAGTGAGAAGAAAAAGCAAAGGTTAAATATAAACAACCATTCATTATTATAAACAAGATGAGAAATACACTTTGAAGAATTATTCTTTGTGAAAAAACATTTAGCAAAGGAGCTCTGCTCCTCTCAGAGTAGCGAGGAAATCCGCTGTATCCTATAATGAATGAGTACAGCCCACCACTACCTTTTATCTCACATCCTGCCTTAATTTCTCTAAAAGAGGGATGAAGCAGAAGCAGTGTGTAGAGAGAGAGAGAGAGAGAGGAAAAATGGCAAAGAATTTTCATGAGAGAAGAATACGCACAAACTTTCATTCAATCTTTCCATCTTTCCCCTTCTACCTACAACGCTTGTACCTAACAACCTTGTTCTTATTTACCATAAAGAACAACTCTGAACATCTAATCAAACATAGACAAGGAGTTGGGAACAGAAAAAGAGAGAATTGCACGTTACAACATCCATGATTGCTTGTATAACCTGTATTCATAAGGTGCAGAATAGTTTACATATATGCATAATACATCTAACCATTACGCAACTTTCTTCGAAATGTGTTTAATCTGAAAAAAAATTACATGTTATAAAACTATACTATATGACTTATATGAGCTATATGCAAATGCATACTCCAACTTTTAAAAGATGGAGAATTACACATACGTAACCATAGGATATTACCATTCACAGCAATCGCAGTCTTGAACAACTTCAGGTGCCATGACGAGGCGTGTGTATTTGAAGGGCAACCGGATATTGGTTTTTAACTTTTGCCTTTGATTTAAGCGGAAGTAGAAAAACTGGATTTCGTTTGCGTAATCAAAATCTAAGAAGCATTCATTTCATGTTCAACTGATCTCAAGTGAAAAGTAGAGCATTGATTATTGACAAGTAAATTGGAAGTGGAAGGTTTATTACTTATTTATGAATAAGTTCTTAGTACTATTCCCACTTGATTTTTAGATTAGTTTTTACAGACGTTATATAACGTGTATATTATGCATCCATTTATTTTACTGCACTGACATCATTTTCAATTCACCTGGAACTATCTCGGTTGTTATTTGAAAACATTTCACGTAGAGCATCTCATTTGATTAAAATCTTGTCTCGTTGATGTAAAGAAAGGTACCTACGGATTCCAATTATTCGTGACCTTAGTCTTTATGTCGTGATCTATATCTACTTCTGCGTGCTTTAGAAAGCAAACATTAAAATTAAACACAACGTTTTCAATGCATTTTGACATCATTAATTTTCAATATTAGGATTTTCTAAACATTTGGATTTTTGACGGTAGTCATAGTCTAATTTATTTCATACATTTCCAGTAATCTCATTTGCGAGTGAATATTCAACCAAATAGAAATCTGAACACAG
This sequence comes from Orchesella bifasciata, assembly GCA_034697805.1. Taxonomy (NCBI): domain Eukaryota; kingdom Metazoa; phylum Arthropoda; class Collembola; order Entomobryomorpha; family Orchesellidae; genus Orchesella; species Orchesella bifasciata. The sequence goes on from JAQGAP010000593.1 coordinate 18,091, forward strand.
GAAAATGTCTGGCTCTACTGAGAAAATGATAAGAACTACTAGTCGTTAAAGAGTTTTCAAAGATTGTAAACCCAGATTGGTTGGTAGCCGAACCCCGAAGTAAAATATATTTTCGTTACCAATCCAATATTTTTTTATTTCCTTGCTCACAGACAGTAATCCTGCAAGTACTATGAATGTTTACATAAGTTCACAACTTAAAAAGCAACAAATCCCTTCCCCTGAATTATGTCTTGGACTTGGACATTGTTCCATTACTGTTGACTTCAGACAAGTTAACTTGTCCCCTGCCTTTTTAGCTTTCCTGTTTCAACAACTGGCTACACAACCACTACGCAGCCAATAGGAATCAAGCAGTAAACAGTTGTTGGGTATTGTAGTAGCATTTTTTTTATGATGTCGTGCTCTCTTTTTTAACAAGAAGTTGATATCATTGCCGACATAAAATGAAGTACCAAAGTTTTTCATCCGTACGCTCAATCTTTAACTTTGCTTTCTTTTTCGAGATCATACTCACCCTACTGAAAATGACCATGTCTGCTCATCTTCAGTTGACTCACATGGGCAGCCACTCTACGCTTTAAATATGCATGTTATGCAAAGAGTATATATGTACAACATTAAGTTGGCTACAAAGCAAGAACATTCTTTTATAATCTTAACAGCAACATAAAGCTAAAATGTTGTAATCCAAAGTTTCTTTTTCTGTACAGCACAACCATTTAAGTTTATCCGTTCCGGAGTATTACAACCGGTTAGCGAGGAAAAGATTCATGCGTTTGACAAAACAAATTGAGAAATGGAGCATGTGACGTCACTAATATATTTGCTTGTACTACCTAGCTCTACAAATTAGGATATTATGTAGCTTCCAGCAAGTTGTTAAAATGGCAACACACGTGTGTGGCGTTTTGTGGAATCTTGAGAAGCGATGAAACCACAATGTGTTGCATATTGTTTTGCTTAAAAACTTGAAGGGACGTGAACAGAGAATATAACAAATGTCTCAAGTTTCCCCGAGTCTGTTTGTAGGCTTCAATCTTCTGTTTTTCATGTGATGAGGTTTTGCGAAGCTAGGGTTGTGTTTAAAGTGCGTCTTTCCCCTTTAGTTTTTGCAAGATAAAGATGTGCATCTACTTTATCAATTTCGTTTACGTTGTGGGGAGAGCTGTCCTATATTTCACGGTGGTTTCTATCCTGTTGGCTTTCTAATTTTGCTCATATAGACATACTTATATGTCTATACATGCATAATGCATGTTACCAAAGCTGAATAGTAAAACGACAGTATTTCACATTTACACAGGTCTCATTCTCTTTCATGTTGTTTGTTTCTCCGGCTATATAAAGCTCAGTGGTGGTTGTGGTGTGCTTGTTCAACATGGCATTTCGAGTGAAACCCGTTTGCTAAGTTTTATAATGGGTGGTTATTTGCTTTAGTAGTTTTTCCCGTCACTTCGACTGATATATCTATTTTTTCTCATGTTGTCGACAATCTGTATATAAATTGCAAGCACTATGTAAATAAAGTCCTTTGCCTATAAATAGTTGTCCAGACAGCGTAGTTTCCTCACAATTGCAACTTGTTTGTTTCTTCCACAAATGAGAAATAGATTGAGTTTGTGCATATTTGGAAGATATATCTTTGACGTCGCCATTATTTCAAAGCGTTTGAGAACGTTGCATATGGGAATGATGGCGTATGAACTATTTTAGCGGAATAAAGTACAAATTTATTTGTCATCGTAAACTTGTCCTTGCAACGAAGTTGGAAGTTAATCACTTTGCTTTATATTTCTGTCCTTCAGCATTTAAAATCCTGTTTGCACTAATTGATAGCTAAAAATTGGAGTGACCCTCCACAGTTAAACTTCAATGTCCTTAGTTTTTTCAACCGTAAGTTGCATCAATTGGAAGCAGTACTGAATAGATTAAGTCAACTCTGGTACCCAAATGTCACTAATGTGACCCCTGACCTTCAGCAGGGTTTAAATGAATATATATTGCACATTTAGTGAACCTTTTGGCTATTTTAAAATGTGATGGTAAATTATGATTACAGCAGTTGCAAGTTGTAAATAAAGTCTGACCGTTGACATGATCAGCTGCAAGTTCTCTATATTCCTATTTGATAGGTTTATAGCTTATTTGTTTAAATTGTGTAAATATTGCAGTACCTTGAGGACCAACTTGATTTGTTCATTCTAATTCATAGCATCGCAACTAGCACTTCGTTTTTTTCAGTCATGCAGCTTCTAGAATTTGTATTCCAACTCTGAATTATAAAAGTAGTATTTTCACTGGATTTCAAAGGTTTCCCGACATTCACAAAACTGAAATATTTAGGAATGATTGTGAGGCGGATCTTCAATTCTACCATGTTTTTCATTCGTGCCCTTCAACCTTTGAGTAAATATAGTATTACGACATCGTTACATACAAGTACGTACGTCGCGAAAGCAATAAGCTTAGCATTTTTTAAGTTTCCTCAGAGGGAAAAAAGAAATACCTAGACTTGTAGACTTCACAAAGAAACTTGCGAATGAAAGGGTGGGTCAGAATATTTTCATTTTCTCTTTTGCTATTGTGTGTACAACACATGTGGGGAAGTTTTCAAACATATTTTTTCTTCTTAAAAATGTCTCTGTAGGTGCAGAACGGCGTGAGTTAGTTGTACGAAATATAATGGATTTTGCATGCACATATTCCCCCAGTTTATTAAAAAAATATACAAATGTCCGTAGTCGCTATGTAAGTTGGTTGAAAGGGAAAATGAAGAAGGAAATGTTTTGCCTGCTTATGACTCCCTTTCATTTCATTTCCATCGTTTGCAAATTCATGAATGTTAGTTGATGCTGAATGGTTTTTCTGAATAAATTCACAGGTGCATACTTACACATGAATGAGTTCGCACAAGACAATGGAGAAAAATATGCTTGTGCTAGTAGCTCTGTTGATTTGTTGTGTGGAAGCATTTAAAGAAAGCAAATAACACAAGAGAGGAGACGGAAAATGTAATAAACGTGGTTACTTATAAAAAAGCATTCACCTCATCACATACATTTACAAGAATATATTTATTTCTCATCCAGCCCCCAAACAATATAGCTAGTCGCCTCCAGGTACAGACATACATAGAGAGCGGCTACGCAACAGGATTTTTTCTCCATTGATGGAGTTGAATCAGTGAGAGAAAGTAATGTAAGCGTAAGTAGCAACATCATCAACAATGCTTCTTCAGTGATTTAAGTTGATGTAGCTGAATCACTCTCTCTCCACTGTTTCTCCGCCAATGACAATCAATTTTATTTACTCACCTGACAGCTCAGAATGGGAACATAGAAGGGTGTGAGATTGAAAAATAAAATAAACCTGGGTGGGTGGAAAGTCTTTGTAAGTAGCGCTAGCTTGAAGGGATCAAACCGTTGAAAAAGAAAACTAAACTAGATTCCTTCCAGGCCTTTCCTTAGTGAGTTATGGAAGGGCACAGAGAGATTGCATAAAGAAAGCACGGTATCTTGGTAGAACCAGATGTACATAATTTAATAGATATAGCTGATGTTCCAAAATTTCCAAAATGATATGATGCATTCCAAAATTTGTTTTGTGGGAACCTAATTCAAGTACAAGTACGTATTTCACGGTTGCCTCTAGCCATGCTAGGGTCTAGAGCACGAATAATGTGAGGATACAATGCATTACTCAGGAGCAAGTACAGAGGAAAATTGTGCACTTGAATCCCACTTGTGACTTCCTATAAAGTGCACTTTCCAATACAATAACTAATGCAGTCATGTAGGAACAAGTGGGTAAACTAGTTTTATTGACGTAAGCAAGTGATAAGTAGTCCATATCAGCTTCCGTCCCATCCAAGAAGAAATAAAAATACAAGTACCTATATTTAATTGGATTGTGAGAGAGATGTGGGTTGCACAACCACCAGCAGCAATATCACAGGAATGTTTTACCAGGTTCTAGAGTAGCCTTGGTTTGAAATAAAGAACGTGAATCTGAGAAATATTAAAATCTCAAATTCGGAGAAGGAAATGCCGATGCCTGTCAGTTGGGAAATAGAAGCCCAATCAGCCTTCAATTTTGATGACATCAATACAATCATTTGCATGCAACGCAACTTCTGAAATTACTTGCTGGATGATGTTATGCATCTACATATTGTGAGTATTGTGCTTACTTTTCTTACGTAAGTTGGTAAAAGTATACATTTCTAAGCCAACTTTCAGTTGAGAAAAGTGTAACAAGCAAAACTCTCTCGGGAGATATCTGTCTGTCGTCCTCTTGAGTTTTTGCTCATTTGCGAAACAAAACAGGGAAAGTTAGCATGAGATTTTCTTGCAGAGCTTAGTTTCGCCAACGTCAAACGTCACATATCATATTAGTTGTTAGTTGATATGCATTGCGCATTATATTTTCCACTAGTACTAAGCCTTCATGGGATGAACCATCATGAAATCGAATTCTCAGCCTACTTACTGCATCCGCTCGCGTGTCCCATATTCATTCATTCAGCTTTGCTTTAGTTTCGTTCTTATGAAAACTCTGAGCTGAGTTTTAAGTAGAAAGATCCTCAAAAGGAAAGGAAGATGATCATTACGGTTCAAATTTTGCATATTCCTTTGCTCACTTCCACGTGCAAAAATATGTAATTCATAAGATTTTATATTTCTCATTTGTGTGTAGCAGACAAGACAAGGACGAGATAAAATTCATAAAATCAAATTGGAATTGACTTGCATTATTTGCTCATCATTTTGATACGTGATGTTTCTACATATTATTTTCGCACGGGTGGGCTTTATAACCGAATGCAGTGCAATCAAACTTCTAAGCTGGAAAGAAAGATGTAACCATTTTTATTTGCTTTTGTCCCTGACAGAATGGAGAATAGGAGTACTACCACGGGAACACTGAGATTCAGTTATATTTGAGTACGTTAGGGGGAAAGCAGAGTTGCAGTCAGAGAACAACAAAGAACTATCACTTCATCAGCACGATCATCAGGGGAAAAAGAGAAAATCCATAGTTCTCAATAAGGAGAGCAGTGGTGAAATCCACTGGGGGATAAGAGGAAAGAAGTGGCGAAGGAAGAAGAAGAAGAAGAAAGTGGTGGCTGACGCCTCAGCATCACCAAAGTGGATCTAGCCTGTCATCATTATTGTTATCAGCATTATCGTCATCACCATATTCTCTGGTTCTTTGACGTTTGTCCTTCATCTCAGCTCTATCTTCCATTTCATCGCTGAAAGACAACCAAACGACAACTCTAAGAAGAATATAAATATATATAGCCGCAGTTTCATTTCATTTCGTGGAACTCTACCCGTGTGTACTGCCAATCTCATCATTGTCATCTTGCCTCCCGTCATTCCAATAGGTTGACATTTTTGGATGGGAACAAGCAAAACTTGATTCGCCCCACCTGTCTTCTACCATTCAAAACTTTTTTTTTGTAACACCGTTACCACCATCATCAACGTCATTGCTGCCTACCTTTTACCACTTTTCCACCGTCTTTTTGGTGGCGGCGGTTGCTGTATTTGCGTGAGGAGACACAACAGCAGAGAGAGCATCTTGCTCTTCTCCTCCAATTCCGCCAGAATGACTCTGCACTGGGAAAAACTTTCACCTGCAGAGTTTCAGCAACTTCAAGATTACGCTACTTGTAAGTCCTTTTGCTCCACTTTTTCTCTTTGCTCACCATCTATTTCTATATGTGTGTACATAAGTATGAGCATTTTATCATTAAACTACTTCATATTTTATGCATAAATATTTGAATAACATATTGCAGAAAAACGTCGTTACATGAGGCATGAGAGTCGGCTCTGCAGTCGAAAAATGCAGGAAAAAAGAAATTACTTGAGAAATACTTGAGCAATTCCCTTGTATCATCAAAATATATACGCTTCACGCCATGTACTTCTTTCCAGTTTGCTCAGTCCCACTCCAAATATGTAATGAGTTAATTTTTGGGTTGAGTTATTCCATGACTACGCTCCAACAATGGGTTTTCACAGAAATTAATTAGCCGACTGAGCAGTAGATTTTGTATTATTTCATCGAAACGAGACGTAACAAACACGAGGAAAGCAATTTCATTTCAAAATTCAAACACAACCCAAGCACCAGCGCCTCTGACCTTATTTACTTTATAACGGGCTTCTTTATAACTACAAAACTCATCATCACATCTCGCTAACTTCAAGTGCTTCATCTGTCAGAATTCCGCCCTTGATTTATAGTTTGCAGTTTTGTCGCTGTTTTCTGAAGCAAATTCCAATACTGAACTCTTGCACCATACACTTGTATATGGGTATAATATACATGTGTATATATCTCTCATGTGGCAGGCAGCTATCGTTATGGCATAGATGTGATTTATTATATCTTCTAGCAATAATTTTACCTCAAATTTAAAAAATGAGGGTTGCTCCAACATGCAATGCATTTCATTAAAGTTGAAGACGGGTACTACTTTTTACCTGTGGGGAACCGCTACAAACTTTGAGTATAATGGAAAATCTAATCGAAACCCCCCAAGTTTCTGATCCAATACAATGATCTAGTTTTCCCTTTCCGTGGAACTGAAATCGGTTTGAGAGTATGATGAACTAAATGGGAACTGCCATTTGACACAATGTTACTTGGAACAAGAATCGGCAATTTCTTTGCACACGAAAACTTACATTAGTTTGCACTTTTTGCCTTGATTTTGATTCCCTCCAGAATATCACGTTAAAAGAAGGACACATGAGTCTTGTGGAGAGGTTGAGTCTCCCATCGAGATGATGACTGTGATTGGCTTACGATAAGGAAACAAGAGGTGACAAAACAATAAGTAGCTTATCGGAGTTCGAATCATTAGAGTGTGGCAGTGGCACTGAGAGACGGAGTCAAGTCGTGCCATTTATATGAGGATGTATGTGAACTGCATCACTATATAACCTCTTTATTATAGCATATTAGTAGTATACAAACATCTCGCACGCGCAATCATTTTTCATTGAGTATAAAATAAGGTTAGTCATTTATAAAATGTATTCATCAATGTTCAAGCACAAGGTTTTTATAAAATGGGAGGGGTAATATGTAAGTAAGGTAACGCTAGTCAAATCTTGCATTTCCTCTCCTTTAACAACTTCCCACTTTCTCTGCTTGTTGGATGGAAAAGGTCGAGTTGAAAAACTTTTCATTGCTCGTCCTTCGTGCAAAAGTATATTTTTTGAAGTGAGAAAGTGACTACCCAGTCACAACTTGTCATCTCGCAGTCGTCAGCCATTTTTCTTTATCCGACACACACAACATCAAAAAATGTCATTGTTGTTGGGAGGCAAACAACAAAATAATAAGAATAATGATGGCAATAATGCATGTACTAGCTATATATGCATGTCAACCTTCGGTTCTAATGTAGTTCACACAAACTACATCGTCTTTTTCTCCGGTAAATAAGGTGAAGAAAGATGGCATGGCTAGTGACACTAAGCAGACACTAAAAGCAAACCACTTTCTTCACCCACCAACTAACCACCTCCCTTTTCCCAGATTGAGGATGAGTAAGTGATGGCAAGTCGAGTAAAAGACGGATTTTTTTTGTGCAGGGATATGTGCGAGACGTTCACAAGATGCACTCACTCAGTCAGTGCAATTAGCTAACGTGCCGTGTTTACTACAGTAGGTCACGGCATCATAATGATAGTCGTTAGAAGAGATGGTGTATGTTTGTGTCCGTGTGCGGAGGTGGTAGAAGGGCTCCTTGCTTGAGCAGCCACATAAGTAGACCCATGTTTAGGCATATAATGTATGTTTGATTGTGGAAAAAAAGACTAGCAAAGTGATAAAAAAGGTTTTTAAAGCCCTTCCGGAAAAAGGTGAATCAAGATGAGGATATGTTCTTGGGCCGACACACTTCAATATACACATGTAGCGTTGGAGAAAGTCTATGATATCATCCTTGGAAGCCAAGGAGAAGAAAGTGTAAGAAAATCGTTGATTTTTTCTGGCAGTTTTATTATACGTAGATACACACCAACATTTTCATATACGGTTAATGCCAACGCATATAGATTTGTAGTTTTTTGTCCCTTTTCGAAAAAGTCAGTAAACCAGGAAAACTGCACGAGTGACTGCTTAACGCTCACATACATAATGTATATGTGTGTGTTAAGTGAAAAAGGTTATGTTATGGGGAAATTATAGAGAGGCCAGAATAACATTTCACAACTCAACCTTGTGTATAGGTTGATGATGAAAACACACGTACATACATATGCATGGAGGTCCACAGTTAAAGGCAACAGTCACCTCCCCTCCAAACCTCATTACATTATATTACGTAACAGCATATATTATAAGGAAACTCATCACATCATGATCATCATGTGGCATAGATGAACTATTAAAGGTATTCAATGAAGCATTTCGTATAAATGAGGCACATAAAAAAGTTGACTGGCAGCGCAACGTCCTGGTTTTTCAGTGATACACTGTATCCCATCCCTCCGTACATAAAAATATATCACTAAAAGTGAAGTGCCCGCACAGACTACTTAGCTCATATTATTGTCATCGTTTCTACCACGTTTGATGGTGCAAAGGTGATTCGTTCGAACATAAGATTTACATAGTTTTGTATTAAGCGCCGTAGTTTGAAACACGTAAGTCAGTATATAAGGGTGAATGTGGATGTCATTGAAAGGATTGTTATCGAAAGCTAAATGCCATTCTTTGGCCCCAATATGTACAAGTCACTGATTAATTTCGTAAATGTAGCCTAGCTTTTTAGAATTCTCATGCAGGGCATAATTTTTAATAGCACATTTTGAATTTTTCTCCCCCTGAATACACAGGGAAAGAAAGTAGAGAAAAGATTGAGATGCTATTTTTATTGATATTGCTCAGCGGCACCAGTGACATATACGAGCGTCTTTTTTTGAGCTCCTTTCCTGTTTCTTTTACCTTGGTTGCGCAGTAAGTAGCGGAGCTTGCATAATGACGTCTTACGTCAAGCTAATCATCCAGAGCACAGGATGCCTTGACAGAAATAAATGTTTTTGGAGCGGAAGATGTAAACAAGCTTGAATTTTTATTGAACGTAATAATGATGCTGAATCATTCCAGTCGAATAAAACAAAAATAAAATCATTACTGGCCCTTGTTACTATTATGTATGTTGAAAATGAGTTGGAAAATAGGAATGGCAAAGTTTACCTTTGTTCCGTTGCCAAATTTTATGCATATGGAAATGAAATGTGTTTGATTGTGTTTGTACTTATTTGGATGCTGGCATTGTGCATAGTTTTTTATGTTTAAGTTTCCCATTAAATCAGTTCCAATAAGGATGGGAGAATGGAATGGAGATGACAAGTGAAAAGGGACTCTTCTCTGTTGCTACTTCCTGAGCTGGTGCACATTTGACATTAACTTCTTCTACAGAAAGAGACTCATAATAGATAGCAAACAACTTTCACGGGCCAAATAACGCGACGCAAAAGTGAACTCGTTGTGCAACCTTGCTTTTGGAAGATGAGACTCCGAGTATATCAAATTATATCACCATTACGAGCATGAAATCAATGCTTCAAAACAGTTTCTTTTATATAATGATTATTTTGAGTTGCACTAACAACGTTGTTTTGTCATGTGTGTTTGACATTTGATTGAATCATTATATCATATAATCGACAGTGATTACATCTCAAAAGTTCATCGCTTCTTCACATCCTCAATTATTGATGATGTACTCTCCCAACTCAAATACTGGCACAAACACTCCCATACACCAAAGGTCCAATTTAGGTTTAAGGAAAGGAACGATATAAATAGAGAATAATAATATCGGATTTCGAAAGTCAAGGACGTTTCTATTACCGTCAGTTGAGATGCTGACAATAATCATTCTACTTTCAAATGCCAACATGGGTTGAAGGACATCATTCAACTTTGAACGTACTTAATAGCTACAAACAATAACAACAAAACCAAGATGCTGTACTCTGAAGAAAACAGTGAATAGGCTCTTCAAATCTTTTTATTTTCAAATCGTGCGTAGTTAATAGCGGTACTTGTAATACTCCTGGGGTTTGGGTTAAATAAATAGTCGCGTAGCATCGTGAATCTGATTCACAAATTTCTGACACAACACAATTGGTGGTTAGTTCATGCATTTGCATAAAATGGTGAATCCTCCATAATCAGCGTCCAAGGTTTCAATGTATCCTGCCCTGATGTGGTAATGATGACTTTGATCAACAATTCCACCTCATTATTTCATATCATGAAAGACAAATCTTGGCTCACAGTTTCGAGGTGACGCTTTAATGCTCCACATTATCACTTATGCATAATATGTAAATACAGCGGATGATGGTGGTGCTAGTGGTAGGTATAATATATTATGCATGTGTGAAAGGTATTTAGAATGTAGAACGTTACTTAAATCACCGTGTTTGTAATAAAGCTGGCACGATTGCTTTAAATGTTATATATATGTATGCCTAAGTGGTTGGTAGTTGGACGATCGATTAATTAGTCAAGCATATTCATTAGCTGTCTGTCTCCAAGCTTGACATCATACTCTCATCGTCATTCGTGCTCCATATTTTTCACATGCAAATCTCATCCGCACTACCATAACCAAGAGAAACTTGTGTGAGATCCCATTAAATCTATTTAAGTACGTCACAAAAATTTTGTGGGTGCTTTTTGTGCATGCCTTAGCGTCTACAACACAACCATCAAATCCAATCCTTGGACAGATAATGCATGCATGAATAATGGAAATTGTGGGCATGTACATATTATTATGGTTTTTTCATCATTTAATGGGATTAAAATGTCTGTCACTACAACTTACTGGTTGGGGAAAAAAGTGTTTTAATGCTCTTTCCTTGGAACATAAAAAAACGGGAAAAAATTTAGTTTGCAATAAATATTTTTTACATCTAAGCAAACACGACACTTCTTACAAATTACTTGTAATCATGCAAGAGATGGAGCCTGGCTGACGATGAGTGTGTGGGGAAAGAAGTTCACTGATTCTGTCTGTTGTACTCTCATCCATCTCTCTCATCCCTCTTTCTGCTTAGTCTCCCTTTGAGCAAAAGCTCGCCTTGGGAACTGCTGTTTGATAAAAGCAAATTCGTCTTTTGTGAGCCTCCAACCGAATCTGATTTCATAGAGCTGGAAAATGGTCTGATTTTATTGGACTTTTATACATAGAAACTCTCTCCCACCGATAGAATGATAGTAAACGACATGAAATGAACAATTTCGTAACAAATGTAGGACACATAAAATATCGAGGCTGGTACTACAACAAGGACCTATAAAGTGTGTTATACAAATGCTTAAAAAATTCCATCAGTCAGATCACAAACGAAATAACTAATTACTATAAAGTATGAAGTGTATATATGTAGTATTAATATATCTTAAAAGCAATTCTGATTCGCACAAAAGAGCTAAATGGAAACACACTTAAATAGGCAAAAAACATGTATTAAATTAATTTTTGATACGCAACGTTTTTTTCTCGCTATAAGCTTCTGAGCGAATAAATATGTATCTTAATCAAGTGGGAATAAAGAAAGCAGAGAAGTCGAATTGAAAAAAAAGTTTATTTATTTCTCTGCAACTTTCTCCCAGGCTTCCCAATGAATTGACGTTTTTGGCCTCCTTTTCAACCTTTGTTTTGTTTCAGTGTTTGTGAGAGCTTGTACACAACTTGGACAATAATGTTTTTTAGCATGCCTTTTCTTGATTTTTATGATGGGCTCAACCGTCATTCCGTGCTCAGTAAGTCTGAATACATAAAATATTTGGCATTTGGTGTTTTTGAGACAGGCCAGAAGTAAGCACGGCACTGCACCGCCATCACCAAAAGAGAGATAAGTTCATTTGCCTATAAAAACGCTCTTTCTTACAAACAGTATGGAAACGGCTTGGGAGCTTATTGCAGGAAAGCGGCAATTTTGGTAGCCCCAGGGAGTCGAAAAGTAAAACCAATTCGGAATCATGTTTAGTTGGGATCAAGAGGAAAAAGAGCTTTAGGAGGACTGAAGTTAGCATACCATACACTATAGCCTGGCATGGCATGACATGAATTTTATTCTGCAAAGTCAAATAATAATGTTCCCTTCATTTTATGTTAGTCAGTTTGCACTTCTCTGCATGTGAGTGTCGACTCATGACTCTACTTTTCTCTTATATACATAATATACTATGTACGCTGGTAAGCCCGTGCACAGCACACATTATATAGATGTCACTTTGTAAATGAAAATCTATACGCATTCTTAACTTTGTCTCTCTCATGCAGAGCGAACAGTTTTGTTTCTTTCCCTCACTCTCGTGCATGCATACTATTGTGAGGGGAGAGACAAGGCCATGGAGGTCGACAGGCCACAAATGGCATTAAGTCGGATATACGAGCTTGATCTATGAATTTTGTATCGAAATCGAGTTGATCAAATGCTGGATCTAAGGAAATTGGAACAGGGGAGATATTGCAAATACTTTTATCGAGAACGTTATAACAAACTCACGGAACTCGAGACAAGTTTCCACTGCATTTTCACAGATAATTAAAAAGGAAGGAGTGATATTACAAAAACCACGTAATTTTGTTATTTCCTGCCCACGAATCCCGCTACTGCCTCCTAGCAGATTGAAGTTTGTAAATTGATTCGATCCTCGCTTTTGAAAACGATCAAAAGTTCCTGGCTTAGTAGCAATATAA
>JAQGAP010000594.1:0-30846 GCA_034697805.1 Orchesella bifasciata
TTAACTCCTATTTCCACATAAATCGTAGGTTTTCTCCTCTATATTTACTAGCTTATATATATATTGTTACCTCTATGTTTCTAATCAGATGAACAAACTCATAAATAAAGTTAATTTATCTAATTAAAAAAGTGCCATATTTTGAATTAATAGAAATATTCGGCCCGTAGGTGGATTGAAATTGCCAAATTGAAGTTTTTTTTCATTGAGACTTTTCGAAGCATCAAAATGTGAATAGCAAAGCAATGAAAATTTGAGTATAGATATTTTAGTAAAGATATTAAAACTTAGATACATTAAAAGTACATTAGGTAAAATCTCTCACCTGTAAATCGTAAATCGTTTAGGGCTGACCAGCAGAATCGTTTTAAAATGTTCAACAATAATACATTAACGCACATATTTACGGCGGGTTACACAACACATCAAGATTTTAAATACAAAGCTCTAAACCTCATAGGATTATTATTTTTTAAAGTCATCATTCTTTCAATGCGTTGTTTGGGACTCCCCATAGAGTCATCCCTGCTCGGATAGCCAACGCTTTGAATTGATTTGAAGTTTTGTAACCTAAGCTGGCCATTTCCTATACATTAACGGACTCATATATTTTATGCAATATATTTATCTTCGCATAACATGCATAAAAAATTACAGTCATGTACGTATATTCTCATCTTCACTCCAGTAATTCTCACAGTGTGATTGAAATCAATTGTGTAACATAACAAATAGCATTATGTACACAAAGGGAAGTAATCCCAGAGTCATGAATGCTAAGAACTATTCATAATATTCAAAGTTCAAATGAGAAGCAGCTTGAGATGCAATGAAAGAATATTCAAACTTTGGTTTTTATGACAATTCTCGTCTCAAATGAACAATTTGTGGCACTCCATGATGCAGCATCATAATATCATTTCCCATTACCTCGACAAATTTTCAATACTGTTCCCTGTTCCATTGAAATTTGAAGGGAAAAAGCATCTCTCTTGAAAACGGTGTTTATACCTGAAACGACGCCGTGACTTTTAGTGCATTATAAAACAGCAACGAGCAACAATATCTGGGAGATGGTGCAAATTGGGATTTGGCGAACAATGTCAAGGCTCCTTTTGATGAAGTTTGAGGTTAAAAGCCACCTCATGAGCCATAGTTTATCCCAAAATGTACAACCAAATCCCGACGGAAGAGTACATTTCGTGTGTAGTTTTTATATTTTAAAATCAACGATCAACTGAGCATACATCCATTTTTATGGTGGGTAGAAACTACCAACCAACCGTTTTTTGTTTATGATTTTCAAAATTCATGATTGCTGCTAACAATTTTCATATTTTTATTTATTATGCTCTGCGTGCCATGTCTGTTATGACGGTTTGGCGTAATAGTGACTTTGAATCTTTTGAAAGAGCTCAAAAGACGATAAAAAATGTTGATTTTACAATGTATCAAACGCCATATTAAACCTGGTTAATTTTCACACTTTTTTGATGAATCGTGGTTATTAGGTTACGAAGAGCTTTGATGGCAGATTTTTGTAAGAAAATAAATTTTTATAGTAAAGTATAAACCGTGTACAATATGCTTTCTTTCTCAAAAGAGTCGGGAGGCACAGCAGTAGAATGAAATTTATGGAAAACGTGACCATCACACTGAATTATAGATATTTACAAGCGTGCAGTTCACATGTTTCATTCACCCCGTTTGTACTAAATGCAAAGCTCCTCTCTAGGACTAGTTACGCATTGTCGTCGTCGTGCACGGAGAAAAAAGAACGATATAAAAATTTATTCAAGGATGTAGGAAGTAAATTGTTCTGAATACCTTCTTTTGAGAAGCGCACGATATTCATTGAATAACACTCATTACTCTGCTTTATGGGGTCATCTCATAAACGGATCAAAACCGCGTTAGGTTCGTGGGGGTTGGAGTAGCTAAATTCAAAGTTCAATAGGACCGCTATAGTTTTGTTGTCGCTTTAAATAAAACTTAAAATATGCCGCTTTTTGATTAACTACCACCAACAATAAAAAGTGATTTGACTCACTCACTGTATTTTAATAACCTCTTATTTTCTCTCAATTCACATTACGTAGGTTTACAGCACAACTGTTGACTTACTTATTTTGAGTCAAGTTCATGACGAACTTATTTCAAAACGCAGTAGACAAGATGTGCTCATGCGGCTCCTGTTTATAAGATAATGACCAACGATATTAGGCAGCAACGTTGGCACATTTATATGTTTTATAGTATCTTAATAGGATGCAATGCTCCGTGAATAAAAAGTCAGGTTCGCTGGTGCAGCAAAGGTTTTTTTCTAATTTAAAATCTAGGGTTGAACACGCATGTTCCTGTAAATGGGCATCTGATTTTCATCTTGCGTTGCTAACAATCTCTGTAATAATCATTTGGCCAAATCGCCAACCCCTTTTGTGACTTGTTTACAAGCAATAAGGCATACCAATACCAATCCATCATTCATCCATCACAATGACCATGTAATGCAATGATGCACCTGAAAAAACAAAACAGAAAAATGCTTTCATGCCCCTGTTACTCGTATTAGTACGTATTAAATAACAAATGAAACTTGTAAGAAGTAGGAAGAAACGACCCACCAAATATAGTCGGTTTATTAAACATTGATTGAACAATTATCCCAATTATATTAATTCAGTACTTCAGAACCTCTGTATTTGAGCTGTACCATAATACATACCTACTACCCTTCTAAACAAGAGTGGTTCACTTCACTTCACGCTGCAACGGGCACAAGATAGATTTCCCCCCAACCAACCTGAAATGAAGCCTTTGTTTTACTCCCTTTGTTTAGTTTTCAAAAGGATTTATTTTGCTTAGATTTCAGCTAACTGGTGATGTAGCCAGATTTTTATTGTCCTACAGACGTGAAATACCGAGTTAAGGCTTTTTGTTGTTGTGAAGAACACAACACACAATGACTTTTTTCGGTTAGTTGTACTCTTTCCAACTTGCCTTTTGTTGTGAATCCCGTTTGCATTAACAGTTTTCCTATTTTGTCATTTGTTCTTTATTTTAGGATCCATTTTAAACAGGGGATGAGTATAATGCAGAGAAGAGTATAGAGTATAGATGCTATATAGTTTCTTTCTTCTTTTGTTGGCCCAGTTTCCTTACAGAGGTTTTGATTTCAGCGTGATTATGTTGTTGATGCTAATGCTCATGTTTTGGCTACTGTTTTGAAGAAGACGAGGAAGGCTTTACAGATTAAAGATTTACGACTCAATGAGATTAAAATCCTTTTTTGTGAGATTGCTACTACTCATGCGCATGTAATTTTGAGTCCACTGTAACTAATTCAGTGGCATTGTTTTATTAAGCGATCAAATTATCTGGATTGAATGCGTATATTATTTACGTTATTGAAGCGAATGAAACCATATCGTAATAATTTATATAAATGGAACCACATATGCCAAAGGTAGACTTATATTTAAATGACTGACACACTGTCGGCAATTGTGCGAACTGTTTAGATTATATATCATTAAATAAATCAAGGTTGGTCTGCTATTGTAGAAAAATCTATTATTCTGCTTGGTATTCATAAAGTATTTCGACTTTCGACCAATCCCACTAGTGAAAAAATCTATTTTAATCTGGTCACCATCATCAAGATTGATAAAATGGGATGACAATTGTCAGGAACCTTGTTGCATATGGCTTTCCGTATACTTTGTAAAAAACCATTGTGTTGTGTCAATGAAGTGCATGTTTACGCACAAGCTGTATGAATTCTTGGGGGATTTAACTAATGGGTGAAGTTAAGTTAATGCGGAAAATTATCAAGTTATTGGGTAGAGGAAGCAATAATAGTAAATGTCAAGGTGCTGGGGGTGTCAGGAAAACACATGAATAAGGTGTTGGTTAGTATGACTTGTCCTAGATAGACCGAAGTTAAAAGTTTAATGAATGCATGAAATTAGAAAGCGCATTGTCATTTTGGTGTTTTGCTATATTTTGGATTGATTGTGCTTACTTCGGCACTGCAGGGGGCAATGATTGAAGTTTGTGGAAAAGCTGTGATCTTATTTAGATGTCCAAGGATTCTAGAGCATTGTTTGACCCGCAACACACAATACAACGGAATCACTCTCTGATGAGAATTATGTGACAGTATTATTCAGGAAACAGAATCGTTAAATTGACTGTTGAATATTTGTATGCAGATTCGTAGTAATTGTACACGCTGACTCTATCTACCTGTTAAATGTATTAATACTCGTATATTTTCCATAACTTTTGACATTCAAGTTTGACAAATATTTTAAAAGTTCCTGCTATTCTTGCATTTAAATATTACATTGTCATAAGCTAAACTATACAAGGGTCATGATAGATAAAAGTTTTAAAAAACTGGCACTCCTGCCGTTTTTAAGGATTACGTTACATAATAATATTTTTCAACCTTTAAACACTTCAGAACCCCTCAGCATGCTCATTAGTTTACCGCTTTGCTTAAAACCCAGTATTCATTGTAACTGAAGTGTGAGGAGAGAAGTCATGATAGTCATGAATGATGTAGAAGACGATGACAGACGTCCGCATTGAAATACGTATGAATTTATAATGTCAGTGTAATAATAATGTACTCTGAGATGGTAACATGATATGATATCAGAAGAATATTATTATCATTATCATTGTCTTGAGCTCGTGTCTGCAAATCTTGTGGGTGGTTTTTACGATATCAAAATGTGTCTAGAAGATTTACACATCCACTTTGTAGCCACTAAACGCAACTTCTAATGACCCATCATCATTGTATCACTTTGAATAATGACACCGTCCAGCCACCAACGTACCATCATGTCAATGCTTATAATACTGTACAATTAGTGCTCACAGGTTTTGAAGGAGTAATGAAGATGCATACTATAATTCTATGCATATTATAATCTTATGCAACTATTAAATAACATCACGGTTTTCATGATGCATAAAAGTTTTTCACAATAACACAAATTTTTCCTCTCTTTTCAGGAATATTCTGACGAAAAGATTGCCTCTGATGGTTCGCCTAGTTGATGGGAAGCCGCCAGTCATGCCGTCTGCCAAAACCTCCTCTTTCAAATTTGTTCCGGAACTTCGTCTTTTCAGTACGATTCAGGAAGAGCTCATCTTTGCAATGCCTCTAAGTCAAGTAAGTAGCAAGGAAAACTATTGCCCAAAGCAAATTATTGTTTTCTCAAAATGTCAAGTTCAAATGAGTGGCCGTGGTCGTAGTTGCGTCATTTTCTTTTACCAATGATTAGATGGCCAATGTTTACAATTATGTTTTATTGAAAAATATATTTGTGAAATCATACAATATTCATGAATTTCCAACAACACCAAGAAAGACTTCATCGGATCTTTATCATAATCAATAAATTACTGCTCATATTAATTTCAGAACTGGAAGGAAAGTCAGTCTATAGTTCCTCTCCCACTTTCGGTGCCGTTGAAGTTCCAAACATGCCGGAACATGGGGGATGTTGAACATACCAAGGAGTTCTCCCGAATACACGAGAAAGCCAAGACGCTTGTTGATCATTCGAAAAATCTTATTCAGGTGAGTTTCCTAACGCGTAGACAATCAGCTAAATTTTCTCATAAATATCTACATAATGAAGTGGCAATTAAAAAAGTCTCAGCTTCTCTGACCTGTTTGGTCAAAACTATGAACTATTTTACACAGTCGTCAGATTTTCAGTATCGCTTTGGCATCACCATTCATCACATCAGATCCTGTTGACCCTGTAATGATGTAAATGCGAAGCGAAGTGGTTTAGTTTACATGTTATTACACGAGGCCGAGGCTAGCAGATTTTCAATTCACCTGCTCCAGTGGTTACCTTTTCATTTTGACGCATAAACATCTAGCAAACTGATAAAAACTGGATTAGAATTTTGTACGATAGGATAGGGAGGAGTAAGGACAGAATAGTTTCCCTAATCTGTGGTCCTATGTCTGGAAAATCCTGCAACACAGGTTTTAGTCCAGCCAGACATCTCATAATAATTGACAGCCACAGATTTATGTAGCCACTTATTAAGGATTCGATAATATTATCTACACAGACGAGTTATTGCCTAACAAAGATCCATCCGACCGAGGGAGTTGATGTGAAAACTGAAACATTGAATCTCTATTGAATAGTTGCCTTTCAAGTTTCAATCCAAGTCACTCAAGAATTTTAATTTTGTTAGCGTCTTCATTCTTATACCTTAAATTTAAATACTGTAGGGCGTGTAATAGCAGGCTCCTAATAAGAAGACAATGTAGCCCTTTTAAGTGTTAAGCAATATTATTGGATTGATCATTTGATGTTATGTGTGTAAGGCAAGATAATATATGTAACATGCTGCTTCTTTCTTACCATCAGACAGTTGAATCAGGATTGTGAACCAGTGTCCAATCATTATTATCAGTAGCTAAACTTTCACTTGGGAAGAAATTGTCACTAATTTGCTCCTGCGAAAGTACAACCCTTCGTATTCATATAATGATCACCTAATTCATGACGGTTTGATTGCTAAACTGTCTTTTGAAAAATGTAGCATAAATCACACACAGAGAATCGACATAAATACTTTCGAATTTTAATAGACCATTGTTACTTGCTATGAATTCGAGTAGGGTCTTAAAGGATTTAAGAAATTCCTGGCTGGCGATGATGAACCAGAGATAGCTTTAACAGCATTTAACACTCTTGTCCTAGGCCGTTTTATTGTCCTTGCCAGTTATAAACGATTTCTAGTGTCGAGTTCTCCTGATAATGTTTCTCAAAATCATGCCACACAGAACGACTACAAAGTACATACATTACTAGGTGGCGTAGAAGAAGAAGTAAGCAAATATCAAAGATGACAAGTGAATTGATTGCAATTTCGATTTAAATGCATATCATCAACATTTGAAATGCTTCTTACAAAATTGGTAGCAATAACTGACTACCTGTGCAGAACTCATGTTTATATTATGCATCTTTAAGTTTGAATAGCAGAACTGAAACAGATTTACAAGCTATTGTACAACTGGGCGACAATTGTGAAGCAACTGTCCAATGAACTAATGAGCCTTAATTAGACTTTCAAACCGAGAAGATGTGACATGACCATTAGAAACCCCAGCATTTTAATAAGAAGCTAGTGAAAATGAAAGGAATCATCATCACATCATCATGGATAGCACACATTTTTGTAGCCTACCTTACTCTTGGAACAAATGCAACTGGCACTAACTCTCATTATCATTACCACTTCAACCATTACATTACCTTGCATTATTTTGGGTGCCCCATTGTAATCCGCCGTGTCGTTATGAAGTGGCTGATAGAAAATGTACCATAAATCGACGTTAATAGGTTCAATCATGCGTAACAGCTAATATATAAAGGGGTAAAATGACATGGTTTGAGTGAGATATGTAACGTAATACCTCAAAAGATAAGGCACGTGGATTGACGAAAATAAATGTTCACACTTTTACTTTCATGAGTTGCAACTTGCAAATCGTTTCAGTTCACTAGAAACTTTTTCTGAGAGAGCTACCTTCTGGTTTCTGCTACCACATACATACGTAGTTGCTGATAATTTGAGCATTGTGATGTCGGTTTGAAATGTTTACATCTTTCATTTGACAGTTGAACGCATATATTTCTTCTTTAGTTTTTGAGATACTGTCCGTTTGCTCGCCAATGCGATGTTCTTTTGACAGTTGAAAATGCAAGTAGTAGTGGAGAATGTACATACATAATAATTGCATTGAACAAAACAGTTACAAATATGTGTGATGATATGATATAAGCCGAAGAAAAGATGAGATCGTGTATAACATTTGAATCCAATTGTCTCTTTGTGAAATACTGCTAATGACCTATTGTTGTGTGTATTAAACGTATTCGTTTTCAAAACCTAAAATTGATGAGACGACGACTGTACATCAGGAATAAAACTAGATCATCATGACTGGCTGAGGCTTATTTGCTGCGGATTGTCGATTGTCAAAGGGTGGATTGCACAGATAGCTAAGACAAAATGAGGACACAGAGTGCATGTAACTTGCACTTAAAAAGGGCTAATACCACTACTCTGTGGGATTAGCATTTAAGTAACCCGAATAGACATGCATTAGATGCAAGAGGGATTACTTTGATGGAAATTAATCGGCAAAAGACATTCTAAACAAGTCTTGATTGCCCCACAATGAGTACACAATAATATAACATGTTTCATTGCTCACAATTATTATGCAGCAAAATCATGTAATTAACAGTTATTTGCATTGTTTAATAAGATTTAAAAATGATGCGATCTTGCTTTCTTTTATAGATTTACGACATCAATCTGAAAAAGGAGCTGAGATTCGACGGGAGACAATGGAAAGCCTACGCACCTCCCCTGTTTTTAACACCTTCCTCTCCTGATCCCATCATTCCCATTAATGGCAACCCACAGACTGCCAACAGTTCAAGCCCTGGCGAAAACAATTGCTCCAACTCCAAGCCTGAGAAAACTAGCACCACCACCGCCACCGTTAATTCTAGCACAACTAGCACCTACGATGAAATTCCCGATGCTCAAGATTACGAAGATATTGATGAGATCTACGATTACGTCCGCGGGATCAAACCCCCACCACCAAAACTTTTAGCTGGCCAAAATAATGTAGTAGATAGTAGTAGTAATGTGGTGTCGTCGAACAACGAGAGGAACAAAGAGATTCCTCTCAAGCTTGATTGCAACAAAGCTTCCCAATACAATAAGAACAAGAATAGTAGTAGTAATGGTCACAGCAAGTCTTCCCATGCTAGCAAAAACAATGGTAGGGCTGTAGCTCATCATCAACAACATCAGCATCATCATCTTCACAATTCCCAAAATCACGATAAATTATCAGGAGTTCCCACGAGCCCAACGACGATCGTGACTATCACCACCCCGCCAGGTCGTAATGAACCTGACTTGATTGTTGGGAGTGTGCCGGCTCCACCAGTGCCAAAGCATCGTGTGCCTTACGGTAGGTTACTGTCCAGCAAATCTCTGGAGAGGCTTGATGCTTCTGATTCTGACTACGATGAGCCCCCACCCCCACCTCCGATTGAGACGATACCATCAAAACAAAATTTATTCTTCCTCAATCCACCCGGAGGGGTGAGCGTCAGTGTGAGCAATAAAAATTCAAAGAATTTGTCCAAATTAGAGCAAAACATTGGAGAAAATGAGGCAGAATTAACCAACGAAATCCATAATAATGGTCAAAGCGTCCAGATACAAATACGGAGCTCGGAAAATCCTCAGAAATTGAAGAATAGTAGTGCTCCGTATGGGTATACGTCTAGCCAAACTGGATTCACTTCCATTACACCATCCTCAACAGGCAGAGACAATAATAATGGGCATCACGCCACCCATAATAATAATAATATGAGTCATCATGGTCACCACTCCCATCATAACCCATACTCCCACCCATATAGTCTGGGTTCGACGGGGAACTCAATTAACACCACTCCAACAAACACCAGTGGCTCAGGTGGATCGTATGGGAGTTCTTCATCGGGTGGAGACAAGAAAGGAAAGCCAAAACAACATCTTTATGTGAAACACAATAGCACAAACGGCTCTAATCATTGCAGTGGTGGTTTATTAGCCGCTGATTTGAATGGCAAAGGTCTCAGTGGGAGCCCAGCTAATCGTATTGTTTTTAGGAGATCGCCAATCTTTGATTGTCGCTACAAATCCATGAATGACTTGAATAGATGTAGTTTGGAATCTGGCGTTTCTTCTTCAGGTGGTGGTGGTGGGGCAGGAGCTGCTCTTGGTGGTGGCGGCGGTGTGGGAGCTTCCTCGCAACGTCATCGCTGCTATCCTCATAGTGGTAGTCATCATGCGTTTAATAATGCCAACTCTAGCAATATGAATAGGGACAGTCCTTTAGCTACATCGGGTCTTAACTTGAATCTAAATCTGCTTAATTTGAATATGAATCTTAAAGCAAGTGGAAAAAGCAAGGGGATATTCAGACCCAAATCTCTCACCAATCTGGTTTTTAATGATGATTCATACACACATCATTACGGAGGCAGTAATGGGAGTGGAGGAGGTGGTATTATCGGAGGGGTAAAAAAGAAGCTAACAGATATGGTAGTACCAAACCATCATCATGCAGCTCACACGCCACCACCTCCGCCCGTTGAAATCCTTCAAAAAGTTCCCTTAAAATGCAGTCAGCGTACAAGAAAGTCTTCCACTCCAACCCTATATCTGTAGAAAAAAATATTGGTAGTAAACTTTTTTTTATTAACATTGGTAAAATGAATTTGGTTGTAGTTCCTTTTCCACACTAACTTCAGGTTTGTTCCCAGTAATCATTTATAATGTAACTATTTACTATACAACAATATATTATAATATAACGTATTTGAGCTACAATCATGTTTTCAACCCTATCAAGACTGATTGACATCTGCTTATAAGTAGTAGAAGGCGGATTTCTGAAGTATGTAAAGAATTTACTGGATATGATATGATCATTTTTTAAACATACGTATAATATGAGAAAATAAATTTTATTAACACATTAAACATGGGTATAATTTGATCGAATGAAAGAAACAGATTTATAAAATTGTAATTTTAAGTGCTGAAATGGGTTTCAACCTCATTTGCTCCGAAGAGTTAAATTTTGTAACAAAAGTAAAAACCATCAAAACTTAATTGTCTGGTAAGCGTTGTGTAGCCTTGCAATATATAGATACTTCTCCAAATCGCCATAATATACACATTTTTGTATATAATTTTACTATAATAAACCTTTGTACTAACACTTTTTGTACCATCTATTCCATATAAAATCCAACCCTATTTTCAACGAATTGTTAGCCATATCAATTGACCAAGTCTAAATAAATATCAACATATAGAGAGTTAGTAATTACAGTCAAGCCCATTAAGTTGGGAGAGTGTGTATATTACTGAAACGCGTAATGTATTAAAAAGACGTTTATTAATCTAAACTATATTGATGCATGGAGCTTTCACGTACATATAACAAAAAATAAAGTATAACATCGCGTTTTCGAATTATCGTAATTTGTAAACTCAGAATAATATTGATGTAGTTTAGATAAGTCATCACAAGGTTTCAATCTTACGAAAAGGGAATATTAAAATATGCGATATTTGATACAGGCAATGAAAGCAATATTGATGTCTTAATTGTAGGTTGTAGTAGTGTACATAGCGAATGTAAATGAATAGTAAAAGTTGCCATTTTAAATCGTGCTCGTTCTGCTGTTGTGTCGTTTTACACTATTTTATATACACTTATGTAAGATTAGGTTAATGAATTATGTTGTTTTTACTGTTTACTTCAATCATGAAATAATAAAAATAAATATGATCATTTTATAGCAGCTATAGTCGTCATATATAATGCATACTATTCGCATACTTTGTCATTACGGACTTTCTCCAATCTGCAAAATCTTTGAACCAAGATCATTTGAAGCATGAAAAATATACAGAAGCAACGGCATCAAATTAAAATTCGATTTTTATCCTTAAAAACACGGTGAAAGCATTTTTGTTTCATAAAAAACTTTGTTCAGAACCGTTCACGAAAGTACATATGGAATGTGATACCGCTGTCGCCATCTTTTCAAAGGAATTTCATCTGTTTGACTCTCTCGTCAACTTGTTTTGATCGTTCTGTATAAAAATGTACTTATGCGATATTACAATTGTCCTTATGGCTTCGGTATATAGTATCTTCTGCATAAAAAATACGACAACACTTGAGCATGTACGTAATGTATACATAAAATATTATCGTGTCCTTACAAACTGCAATTGACGACGTAACTTAAGGATATCAGATTCCATTAATAAACGTATACGTATTGTATTGTATCGTATGTTTCAGGTAACTTGCAAACGATTTGTTGATTATCATTCGTTCATTCATTTCGTACTTGTCTGAATTTTTGCAATGTAAAGTTACTTACTTACGTGCAGGATTTACGGATATAGATCAAAATATTTCCAATATACTAATGGATGTGAATGTGCACATTGTTTTAAAAGGAATGCATTTACCAGCTGATGTGTATTTATATCTAAATTGTAAATGACCTCGTGTGCATTTATTATTGGAACTTTTGGAACGCCCAATACGATATTTTTGGAGATCAAGACGAAGCGAAGAAGTGAGTTTCTACAACTTAATCAACGACCTTGCCTTGCTCTGTCCTTGTGAATGATTTTAGACGAGGACTAATTATCGTGACAATCGTGTTCTTTCTGGGCAGAGTTCCGTTGTAAGTTGGGAATATTTTGGAATTTCAGATCTTTTAGGCTAAAGGTGTATTTAGTAAAAACGTCATTAATATTATTTTATCTTTCAGGATCAGGAAACGTTGGGTTCTAGTTGGATCCGATTCCGGCCTCCACGTAAACAATTGGAAGTTCTGGAGTTGTCGCTGGTAGCTGCTGTAAATAAACTGTCAGCAGTGTCAGCTCCTAACGGTTGTTGACTTGTTGCAATGGAGTGGTGATCAAAATATTGACTGTTACTGTAAACTTAAATGTTAACTGACTGTGCACTTTGTGACTGAATAATTAAGAACCGGAAGTGAATTGGTATAAGTGGAACACGTGTTAGTTTCAGAGTCAAGATCGTAACTTTGTTATCCTGGCGTTGATCAGGTTTACCTAATTATTGTGTGTGTAGCTGTACTGAATAAGAATGTTGCCGACCTTGCAGCAGAACCAGAACAATTGACAATTACACCCACCAAGTTTGTATCAACAAATGACGATAAAAGACAATGGGAGAACAGATACCTTGTGTTTTAATAAGACGCCAGTTATTTACATGGATGAGTACGTATTCGTTGTAAGGATTTCACTGGAGGAGTGTTAAGAGTTTGCTAGTGAATATAATTACAGGTAAAAAATATGTATTTGTGACATTGCTTTTTATTTAAGGCCATTTTTATTCAATTTAAATGTTAGGAGTAGTAGCACAATCAGTAGTACAATCATAAGGAAGTATGAAGACAAGAATGTTTAAGACAGTAAGCTACACTCATTATTGCTCTGTCCAAAATGCATACGAGGTTGTAGAATGTCACTTTGTCACGTCTACCAGCAGTTAACAGTGAAATGCTTTTGGAAAATTGTATATAGAATGGAATATTCATTTCATAGCGTTCACATTGGAATAAGAAATTTTTAAAAAACTACTAGAAAATATTTGATAAAACCAATAGTATCTAATAGAAATGAAGGTAACGTTATGTAGTAAAGTTATTAGTTAAATTGTGGTTGTGGATAAAGAAATTACTAAAATTCAACAATCTGTTTGTATGTTTTTAGTGGAAGCTACCTCTCACCGTTGGGTTTGGCTTTAATTACACCATTTTGGTGGAGGAGGAAGAAATGGCTGGAGTACCAGACGAGAATACCACAACCGGTGGCAACGATGTTGATGAATCCAGCACAGACGCTGGAGCGGCTGGATGTAGTCAAGATTCTAATGGAGGATTGGAATGCCCAATTTGTTTGCAACCGTGTATGCATCCCGTAGAGTTACCCTGCCACCATGTGTTTTGTTACTTGTGCATCAAAGGAGTCGCGATGCAGGGTCCTCAGAGTAGATGTGCCATTTGTCGTGCCCAAATTCCCTACAGTGTCTTAACCAATCCACATCTTAAAGATGTTAGTCAGTTGACGAAAGAACCTAAAGTAGCCAATGGCTATCAATGGTATTACGAGTCCAGAGGTGGAGGTAAATGCGAGTTAATTAAAGTTTGAATACTCCCTTGCTTTTTACTTATATTAAACAAAACTAATTTTATTTCCATTTGCTTTTAAGGGTGGTGGCAGTACGATGAAAGAACTATGCAGGATCTGGAAAAGGCTTTTAGCAACAAGTTGCCAACTTGCCAGCTCTTGCTTGCTGGCCACATTTATGTTGTAGACTTTACACAAATGATTCAATACCGTTCGAATAATAGGAATGTTTCTCGTCGTATTAAACGTGGAATAAATTTGGAAAAAAGAGGGGTCGCAGGAATTCGGATCTCTGGAAATAATTCTGGAGATGGATCAAACGGAGGAGCAAACAATGATTCGTCTCCACCTCCACCATCAAGCTCTGGACCTTCAGGCCGACGCCGGAGAGGTAACTTCTCTGCCCCTGGCAATGCACAGGCTGCTAATACGCCGGGCAATGTTCAAACCTCTGGAGTCACGAGCCGAAGTCCTGTTCAACCAAATTCAGCTCATCAAAATGTAGGAACTCCGTCTGACCCAACATCACATGATGCTTTGGTGTCAGACAGCGACGATGAATCAGTGGATGAAGACGAAGATTATGACTCTGATTATTCAGAAGGTGTAGATGCTGATGACGATATGGAACTTGGTGAGGAAGAAGAAGCGTTAATTGGTGATGACAGCGAAGACACTGAAGACGACGATGAATATGATACTAGAGATGGTGCCCGTGCACCAACAAGAAGATCGGACCGGTCTAATTCAAG
The DNA here is from genome assembly GCA_034697805.1 of Orchesella bifasciata. Classification (NCBI taxonomy): domain Eukaryota; kingdom Metazoa; phylum Arthropoda; class Collembola; order Entomobryomorpha; family Orchesellidae; genus Orchesella; species Orchesella bifasciata. The sequence goes on from JAQGAP010000594.1 coordinate 14,580, forward strand.
TAATAACCAAACACCCCCTCCACCAGCTGGTGCTGGTCCTGCAAACGGCTCTTCCAGTCGAACATATAGCCCAAATTCCAATGGTCGAGGAAGTCGTGGTGCGAAAAGTGGCCGAAGTAGCGGTGGAGGAAGACCCAGTAATGGAACCAGTAGTGGCACAACCAGCCGTACAGCCCCAATGGATCATTGTACAACTGCTCCATCCACCTTTCCATCTGCAAGTCCCAATGTTTTAGTTCCTGTAGTTTTTAATAGGTGTAATCTTGAAGATGTGGAAAGGGTCTCAAATAATAATACTATTTACATAGATTCTCAGATAATCGGTCAAGTAAGTTGCGGAGTGTCCCAGAATTTAAGTAGCATTGCTACAGCCCAAGCCGGTGTTAGGATTACCGTTGAGAGTCGCAGCCAACTTAACCAGGATGAATATCTGTGAATTTCAACTCCGTTTCGGTAACGCAACCCAATTTTTTAAATCGATGTCTACTATTATTAAAGCACAAGCAATGCTAATGCTGTTTTGTACCTGTGACATGAGAAAATGATAAATAATATACTATTACTGTTTACTCACATTCAGTGACTGTTCGTCCGCTAATTTTTAATTTAAATTTCAATCCGATATTTTTTATTCTAATCAAATTGCGATGAGAGATTTTATCGATTATGTAACAACAAGGAAATTCAAAGGATTTAAGATAAATAAGCATGTCTGCGCATTCATTCAGGATGGTGTCTAAGTGTTGAAAGTAGACGTTATATACCTAAAATTACGTTCGTACTCCGAAAATATCATTTTTATTAACGTAAGCATTACAGTGACAGTATAGCACATACTTCTTGAAATATGTATGTATATTTTTACCTTGTTTTAAAAAGTATCAGTATCATTAAATATAGTACGATCACACGAAGTCTTCATAAGTTGTAACTAGTGTACGGATTCAATATTTGGAGTTAAATGTTATTTTCTAGGACCAATAAGTAAACCTTAATGTTAATTAAAGCTAGTAAAATCAACACTGGTAAAGACTTATACTTATGTCTATTAGAATTATTCTTTGGAAAATAAAGTACCCACCAAAACCCATTACATAGAAATAAGCTTTGTTTCTCAGTATGTTTATTCGGGGTCTTGTCAAAGTGCAAATCAGTCAATTCAGGGTAAGGTGCGTTGTAAACTGACGTTCATGTATTACCTATTTACTTTGAAGCGCATTGAAGTATGGTTCCACCATTTCAATGTTGGATATCAAGGCTGGTGGCACCAAACATTACAGCACCAAGCAGTTAGTACTTACCACGTCCACTTTCGTTCATAAAATGCCATAGAAATCTAAGGCATCTTCCATTTCATCAAATTTCTGTAATTTTAGGTTGTGGTAAAAGAGAGTGTCATTTTCCGGAATTCCGATGATTTACTAAATTTCTAGTCTTCAGCAACATTTAGTACTCCAAATCATACATTTTTTATTCGTTTTTTTTTGTAAATTTCTAGTCTTCAGCACCATTTAGTACTCTAAATCATACATTTTTCATTCGTTTTTGTTTGTAAATTTCTAAATTTATCAGTCAATTTTACTTAAGATGGCACAAGTACAAGACACAAGGAAAGTACAAAGCAAAAAAAGAGTACACGAACAGGATAATCCCGTAAGTATTTAGTACATATAACAAAATCTGGTGACTGATTGATTACCTGTCGTTTTATGGCCATACTCAAACGTTTGTTTCTCCAGGAAGAAAACGAAAAGGGAAAAGAAAAGGAAAAAGAAAAGAAGGAGGATGGTTGTGATGTAACTGCAGAAATTCCACCAGGGCTAGATAACCCTTTACCAGAATATGGCGAGCTTTCCAAGCAACGCCACATCAAGAAGGCTAATGAGTCAGTAACTGGAGGAGAAGATCCAAAAGAAAAGAAAAGGGAGGCATGTAGGGAGAAACCATTAAAGAAAGGCTGCATTCCAAAAGATATCATCTTGCCCTTCTCGGAGGATAAGCCTGACACTTTGGGAAGATTCTGTAGGTTTCGTACATAAATTCATGCAATTATAACCGAGAATTTGCGTCTCAAATGTTTCATTTGATGTAGTGGAAACCGATAGTAAGACCGGAATAGGAGCAGGCAACCTTATGAAAGGAGTGAGAGTTCGAAAGGATAAAGTTGATTTTCCAGGATGGTGTATTGAGCTTACAGATCCTCAGGTATGAAACGTCATAAAACCAATAATAGAAGTATCAAAACCTTTCAAGAAGCTAAATAGCTCATTTAAATAATATAGCTTAAAAGTGTGCAAGATGCAAAGGAAATCTTAAGCAGTGGTAAACCTTTGTGCGACATGCTGGACGAACTTATAGAAGCAATCGGAGGGCTAGGAACTGGGATAACTGACACCGACGTGATTGAAACTTTGCGAAGAATTCCCCATACATCTAACGGCTGGTCATTTTCCCATTTTATGTTCGTTGCTGGTGATCCAAAATTTGCGAAGAAAAAGGGCGTGCTTCAAGGTTGCTTAAAAATCCAATATTTTTTAAATTACGACTTGTAATTTAGTTTATGATCATTGATTCATTGGTTCATTTCCAACAGACCCTCTGCCAGTACAATTCACAGAGTGTTTGGAACAAAGTGGGGATTCTGACAATAAATCTAAGAAGAAAAATGTTGTTGACAGACTTTACCAACTACCTCAAACGGCTCCTCCCGATCCTTGGCCACCAGCAGATGCTAAGAAGGAGGAAAAAGATGAGTCAGGATTCTCACAGCGAGCTAAACTCTTTTACTCTGGTCTTTTGTATTGTGATATGTACGATACAATGCAGGCCGTCGAACGAGTTTATTTAAAGGGAGAGAGCATTCCCGAACCTCGGGAGTCTGCTCTCAAACGTCAGCAAGAGTCAGGATTCGGAGCATCAGACATGGGCACACGAAGTATGGAAACCAACAAAAGCATTATCTCCTTAATCGTTATCATTTATTGCCTCTCAATTCATCGAGCAATGTTATTTTGTTCACTTTGTTCTACAGAGTTGGGATTCGCTGAATGGGATAGGCCCCTACCACCCTTGCCTAAAGTATCTCCGTACCTATCGGATTTACCTCTTGTTGGAAAACGAAGGAAAATTTTTAAACCCAATGGAGACGTTGGGATGTACAGAAGGTCAAATACGTCACTTCATCCAATATTCCTTGCAGTCAAAGCCCCTCGTGAGGCGAAGGCCACTATTAAGATTCTAGAAGATGGACAACGTATTAAAGTACTTGAATCGCTTTTTATATCAAATTAATTGGAACTTCATAATCTTCTGGTAAAAGGGCAGAAGTAATCATTTTTTTTAAATGTCTTGTTATAGAGCATTTTATCTTTGATGGCCTCGCAAGGAGGAAACTGTTTGGCTCTATTACCTGATATTGGAAAGATCCTGCATATGAGCGACACTTTACTTCAAAATCAGGAGGTTGTTACAGTGCAGAAAGGCCCAAAAGCACCTAGTAAAATCATATGAACCAATGACATGATACGATTGTTACATATGTAAAGGATAATTTTATCTCATAAAATATGTGTTACGTAATTGTAGAGATTTACAAGGGCAATGATACGATATGGATCTTGAAGGAGGGGAAAAATTTGTTCAGACCACATGGTAACTTTTTAGATAATATAGATTCGTCTTGTGCCCTCTAGAGGCCTTTTAATTACGCGATAACTACTTTGTAAAATTTAGGACTTCCACCACAGATTGCCAAAATTCCTCCGCTTATAGCCTTCTCTGATGGATTGAAGCTTCGAGAAATTTGCAAACAAGTTCGCGATCAGCATTGGTCTTATATTTGTCTGCGGAAGGTTATCCCAGTATAATGGTATATTTTGCGGTGTGATTTTATGAGATGAACGTGCTTTCATATACACTATTATTATGGCATATTGTAGAATCAGTTCCGTGAGTCAGTTTGGCAGCTAATGCATGTCGAAAGAATTCCTTGTGGAAATTTGAGGGAAAGCTTTGCGTACTCATTCCAGACATACCTTCCACCAAAATCTGTTTTCCCTATCATTCGCGAGGACGCCCTGCCTTGGTGAAAGCATTTTATGACGCTTGCAAAATCGGAAATTGACGTTTTGTACCTTTTATGACATTCTATATCAGCGACAAAATCTGTAGTTGAAAATAAATTTCCTATTGAAGAAACTATTTATTTAGAAAAAACAAGCAAATCTTGAATTACAATAGCATATTATTTATTATTATATGATATAATTTGATAATTACACTACTTTGACTATTGATTGATTGATGAAGATAACGGCATTTTCATAAAGAACTGAATTGCAGACATAACTTTGAAAACATTTGTATTATTTGGTATGACTAATCAAGCTACGCATGCGAGGTTTATCATATGCTTCTAAACTGTTACTGATATTTACAGGATTGGAATGTAGTTATCAATTTTTGCTCTGTGTCGCTGCGCTATACATTCAGCAATCCAAACGATATTTCTGCATTCCTGCTCCTTCAATTTTAAGTACGCGTAAAATACTCCAAAGTGGAATTGTCTCAGGAATGCATTGACATTGAGTTTCACCTGTGAATAGAACCAGTAAGGAATTAAAAACGGTTTCAATATATGGCCATAATATTCTATCGTTAATAACAATAATACTACGCCAATTTAAAGTTCGACTCACCTCATACTCAAAGAAGCGATCTTCCAGAGTCTTCTCCTCTGGATTGTTCCCAGTAGTTGCAAACAGTTGCTGATATTCTGCGTAGTATTCAGCAACACTTCTGACCTGCTCATAGTCATCCGCCCTCGCTAAAGCAGCCAAACCATCTGGATATAATTTTCCACATTTTGGGAACAATCTTGCACGGTCTTCCTTTGAAAGTTCAGTGTCGAATGAATTAATAGTAATAATAAGGGCTCGCCGATCAGCTTCAAACTAAAATTGAAAAAAGTTTAGAGCCGTTACTTTGTAGAAGTCTTCTATTAGAGCCTGGGATACATGATGAAACAAATTAGTATTAACTTACAGCTAAAATTTCACACATAACATCCGCGGTTTCACCCCCCAACTCCCTACAGAACTCATAAAACGCTTCCAAATAGGCCTTGTACAATGTGTTTCTGATCAGCTCTACATTCATTTCATCTAAATCCGCTTCGCTAATACAATCCTGGAAGAACGGTGCTGGAAGAAGGAGAAGTTAACATATTGTAAACTTATTATACACATTATTTTGAAACCAGAAAAATCTTTTCATACCCAAAGGAGTGTCCACAAGTACAGCATTATAAAGTTCAGCAGGTGTTGTCGCAATGTGAATTGCTTCCATCTGCTCAAATGAACCAAGAGGATGACATTTTGGTAACAGTTCTTGAAGGGGTCTTTGATGCAGAGCACCAGTGATCAGTAACACAATGTTATCGATCATGTAGCTGTACCTAAAAGTAAACCCAAATTAAAAATATTTTGGAACCAGGTTTAAAAATGATTATTACTACAAACTTTCAGTTTAGTACACCAACTCACGTGATAAAATCAAGGAATGTGGATGTTGGCTCAACGGCACAATTCCTCATGTGCGTAAACTCATTCACCAGCTTTTCCCTGAGTTTGTCATCCAGAGTTGATACTGATAATGGACTGGGTTCATTTGCCAAAAAGTTACCGTAGTCGGTACCAGCCAAGTGAAGCTTCAAATCTAAAAATGATATAAACAATAATTGCATCAATATTTTACCCAATCATAAATGTTATTAATTAACGTAGAAATGAACTACTAGTAATGTACGCCATTTACCTTCCAGAGTTTCACACTGTACAAGGTTCAAATAATCATTTTGTGTGAGTATTCCCGTTTTAAAACCCCGACAAAGCCCTTCCAAGTAGCCATTGTCAATGTTGAACATGCACCCCTTCATATTGATAACTGCTGGACACTTCTATCGGAATATCCCACAACAAAAGGTTATCTTCAACTACTAACAGGTTGTTGATCGGTCTACAGCTAAGCAGCCACCACCTTCTACTGCATCTGATCTGATCGACTCGATTTAAAACTACTTCAGAAGAAGAGGCAAGAGATGCGTCACAGGAGATATTTTGCAAGTCGCTGTGTGCTTAGCTGTTAGTTTCAATAAACAATGTTCAGTTGTATGCATTAAACTGAGGAAATGGATAGTTAATACGTTCACGATAACATTTATTTAATTCACAACCCCACCCTTACACAATGGTTTGTTTGGGCTTTATAAGTACATAATATGATGAACATTTACAGCACACATAATACACACCTACATATATCGCTAAATACTTTGACTTAGCTTATACACTGGGTAGAGGCAGCTACTATACTGTAGAAGATACTAATATGACTAACAAAAAGGAATGGTATAAATAGGATAATATAGGTTTCAGTAACACGCAATATGACCATCAAACGAGAATGTATTGTTATGTATATATCTGAGTATACAAAAGTTTATAAAATCAGCAGCTGCTACTACTACCTGCTACAGACTTTGCTTTCAGTCTACCTTATGCCCATCTTTTCAAGCGCAGAGTTTAGATGCTTGGTGCTTTCACTTCATTCGTTCAATTCCTTCTTCATATACCGTTGAGCTTGGCTTTCACTGTGATCCAAAAACTGGAACCAGGCAATAGCCAAACAAAGAACAAGAGCTCCAACCAAATAATCTTACCACTAATCTTAATATAATGGAGTACTTTTTAAAATTGTCTTAACTTCCTAAGAATAAGTCGATCATAATTTAGTTAAGCCATAAAGTTTCCAAAAGCCATCTATTACTGTTATATAGTCGTAGTCTTTGATGTTGGAGCTTGAGATTAAAGTATAATTATACTGATGAAATTTTACAACTTCACTCATTATCTTATTGAGCAGCTGCCGATATTTCGGTAAAAAATTATTTAAAAAGCTACCAGTTTCCTATACATAACTATATATTATCTCAATATTAAAGCTGAATTGTAAAGCTAATGCGTTAAATCGGTAGGTGTTTCCCTACCGAATAGCCTGTGACATATGAAGTGGATTAATCATAAGTTCAAGAGCTGCATCCTTCAAATTTGCTCCTCGTAAATTTGCTTCATGTAGATCGCTTCCAGTAAGGTCGCTCTTTTCTAAGTCCGCTCCTTTAAAGTATCCGAAGGAAAATAAAGATTACAATACGATTTAATACGATACAATAAGACTTGCAAACATAAAGCAAATTGACTTGACATAGCTGACACGAATCGAGTTACCTGCCAAAATGGCTCCACGTAAAATTGTAGCTTTTAAATTGGCTCCCTTTAAATTTGCAACCCTTAAATTTGCTCCTGTAAGATCTGAATCTTCCAACACTGCATTTCTTAAATTAACTCCTTCCATATTGGCATTTTGTCCGGATGGATCCTGAATGTAAAACAGAATCATTACGACGTGACTACAACCCATGTAAATACGTAGATTGATTATCGTTGTAAATAACGTAAGTGCTAACTTGGAAATTGCAATTAAGACACTTGGCATTTTCCATGATGGCTCCATTTAGTCGCACCCCACTAAGAACTGCACAGTTCATCATAATATCAGTCATATCAGCTCGCTCAAAGTTGCAAAATGAGAGATTGCAATAAGACAATTTTGCATTCCTCAATTTCGCATATCTGATATAAAAAAAATCCTTTTAACATTGCTACAAACACATATGGCATTCACCAATAACAAAAAGATGTAATTACTGCATTTTTACTTAAAGTTGACGTTCCTTAAATCCAAGTACGATAAGTCGGCTCCATTCAAATTCACACCTTGGAATCGTAAGAAATCGTTATTAGGGGTAACTATCAAAGCATTAATTACATCCCGTCTGGATAAGGGTGCTTCGTCTCTTGGTATTGTTAAAGGCTCCAAAAGAGGAATACATGATTGAATGTTGAAAAAGTATGCCTCCTCTAAGACACCTTAAAATATTAAAATATAGTCAATACAGTAAACGAAACGATCATGAGTTGACATACAATAAATTTTGTACGACCACGGTATTTTACCTTTAGGATTAATGTCCGGGTCAAGAATTAATGCACCACTTCTCAAGTAATTTAACAGTGGACTGAAATATCTTGGATCTCGATCAATTAAATATGCCCCATTAGAATCGATACAACCAGGATGCAAATTGGAGCTGGTTGAAAACATTCTTGCCAACATAGAATCTGGATCACTATTTGTTAACGTTGTCCTTGATGTATAAAATAGCTGCCCACCAACATTAAGTTTAATCCAATCAGCGGAATTTTTCCAATGAAAAATGCAGTTACTTGCGTTGGCATCCACATTTCCATCATTTGACTGTATTTTCGCGTCTGGAGGACAAAAAGGTTCTCCTTTTGAAACATACAAAATTTCTTCGTCCCTGCAACCGAAAATAAAAAAGAAGCTTACATTATACCACTGCAAATGGAATTCATTAAACTATTAAACGATATGACCCATCACAGGTTATAATACCTTATAAGATCTACATCTGAAATTACTGCTCCAGTTGAGTTATAAATTCGACTATACTCGGTACATCCAAATTCGTCACAAATCCTTTGTAAAAGTTCAGTCATAGAAGGGAGAATTGGAATGACTCTACCTTCGGAGGTAGAGCCATTTTCGTAAATGGTAACTCGAAGCATGTTTTATTGACAATGGTTGTGAATTAAAATATGTCCTCTATCTAGGTTTCCTCAACTTATTGCATAAAGTCTGCAGAGCAACAAGTCTCCAGTTTGCTTAAACAAAACATGAAATCTCCTTCTTCCATCTGAGAATCAAGATCTTTATTGTTCTTGACATTTTCGTCAACGGAAAGTGAAAGTTTGAGCCGTAATTCGTTAGTTCTGGTAAGCATACATAACAAAAACATTAAATTAAGCGACCATTCTATGAATTGTCATGTATTCAAATAATAAATCTTACAATTAGACATTTATCACCTGAGTTTTAAATACATTAACACATATCGAGCATCTTCAAAGCAATTGACTATCACGGGCGTAGTTAGTTTAGAAACCTGTTCTTCATTAGTAATTCGCTGTCCTATGCTATCGAGTAGAGCATGTAGTTCCAACAATGAACCATCAATTTCCTGCCTGATAAAGGAAAGAGAAAGTACAATCACACAACCACCATAATATAAATCTTTATACTTCTTCGCATATGATAAGACTACGTACAAGATCAAATTTCCTCGCTCAACTTCTTCATAAAAAATTCCTTCCACGTTATCCTTCAAATCGTTGTGGTAGTTGGGATCGATTCTAGCTAAAACAGTTGCCGCTTCATCCCTAGAACATTACCAAAAATTCATCAATTAAGTATCATAATCCCATCCACGTCCATCATAGTATCATAGAAGTGTGAAGTAAAACTTACGTTTCCAGTAGCTGTAATTTATCCCTGGCTACAGCTAAAGGACCAGATAGGATCTCTTTCAGTTCATGTTGTTTCTGGACAATGTTACATGACTTCACCTTCTCCACAAACTGTCGAACCGCTTGGCCCGAGGTTTTGGCTGACATTTACCGTTAACACTAACAGCTCACTTATTTGCATCTAACAGAGTCCTAGTTTTCCTAATGCGGGCGACTGAAAAGAAAGTTGCCAATCTAAAATATTTCACCAGATGATCCGAACTCCTAGATCTTTAATTTATCAACATTTTAATCAAAGAACTAAAAATGCAAATCGGACATTACATTCCTTGTTAGTTACTCGCTGTTATCACTCAAAACTCACGATAAGCGAAAAGAACATTTATTGTGCATATTAGCATCCTCCTGTGTTGTTGTCATCCTAAAGTCATGTTGTTCTGCATTCATCCGTACTTTCCTTTGCAACAGATACATAACACACAAGAGCATGCAATGTGCAAAGATTTTTGTCTTGGGAAACGCGGTGTGCATTTTATACCTAAGCCGTTCCTTCAGTCTTTTGTCTTCTATCGAATGGATTTTAAAATTCTTGTGTAGATTTACATTTACTTAAGTTGAAAACTGTATATGTTTCGACCTCCTTCCTGTCAAAAGATTTTCCGGTCAGTGTCTCATTTGAGTTGTTGTAAGGTTTAAATTTTACGGAAATTTGCACTAATCTATTATTATTATTCAATTGCTGTTGACAGTTGACAATTTGTGACTAACTGAAGTCGTTACTGTTTTTAATTTGCAGACTCCAATTTTGTTCGGTTTCCGGTTCCGTTCCAAAGGAGGCTACATTGCGGTCGCTGGCTTGGTTCAATAAATGAAACTACCATCCTAGAAAATTATCGAACTATACTGAGAACACGAAGGTTTTGTAGGATATCAAGCGAGACAATGGACAACGTTGTTAAGGATGAAGTTCCTTCAAATTCAGATACTGATGATAACAAACAACAAGAACAAGATGTAAAGGCTCCTTTGAACTTAAAGGAAGATGCCAAGGACTCGGAGCAAGATTCGGATGTAGAAGAGATTGGCAATTTCGAAATTGCCGAAGTGTCTATTGAATTGGATGATAATCTGAAATCCAAACTTGTTCAAGACTTGAGTGCTATTTGTTCTTTGGATGGGCCAACGGCTAGGAAAATGTTGGAAACTCACAAGTGGAACATGCAGGTATTGTTTTCAATTTTGACTGACTGATTTCTTTTATAACTGCCTAATACAAATCCCTAAAGCAAAATATGATTTTTTAGAGGGCGATTGATAGCTTCTTTGATGCCAACTCGGATGACGATGAAAATAATGAATCTACAGACTCAGTGATGGTCGTGGATGATCTCAACTGTGCAGTTACTCCAGTAGCCAGAAATGTTTCAACGGTGGTGACTTTGGATGATGTCACAAGCCCTGAAGCGGACTCAAAAAAGGAGAAGGAAGTGGAGTCGTAAGTGCAAAAAATGATTTAAAATTTTATTGATGATGATTAGTTTATATCACTTAATTGCTTTTCAAATTCGACTTTGTAATTTCAGCGAGAAGACAAATTCAGGAGGTGACCAAACCTCTTTCTCCAGCTGGGCACCGGAAAAACTCTCGGTAATAAGTTGGAATTTGGATGGCCTGGATGATAAAAATTTAGAAAAACGGACTGAGGCAGTGATTGAAATCATTTTAAAGTAAGTTGATTGGGATATAAATATGGAATTACACCAATTTGAGTAATGGTACGACTAGTAATGTTGGTGGATTTGCAAATGAAAATGTTGAGGAAAGTAAACGTATTATTTTATTACTCTAGGGAGAATCATGATGTCGTGTTTTTTCAAGAGCTCTTGCCATATACATTTGATTACATTGGTCGTCGTCTCTGTTCCAAGTACATGCCGATTCCCGGTACCGATAACTCCCAATGTGAATACTTGACTGGGACATTTTTGAAGTTGAATCATGTACATTATGATGACCATTACATTATTCCTTATCCGAATACAGGTAAAATAGTTCTAAATTAATTTATGCAATGTTCAATATTGTAATGTTATATGAATCATTACTTTTCTCTTCCAGCTATGCAAAGGAATTTACTTGTGACCAAAGCGTTTATTGGGAAAGCAAAAATAGCCCTTTTGAATACTCATTTAGAAAGTACTGCAGAATTTAGTGAACAGAGAAAGATGCAGCTAAAAAATTGCTTTGAAGTAGCCATGTCGTTTCCCCCGGAATATAATGTGTTATTTGGTGGTGACTTGAACTTGCGTGATAAAGAAGTGATTGGATTGTTACCTGGTAGTATGTCAGATCTTTGGGTACAATGTGGCTCAAGAGATTCTTGCAAGTACACATGGGATTTGACTCGAAATACGAACAAACAGGTAAAAAATTAGAACATTCACCAGGTTTTACGCTCACTCTAATAATGCAATCAATTCAAACAAACGATAAGTTTCATCTAACGAATGTGCTATTTGTGTTTTGAAGATGCCTTCACGTTTTCAACCACGATGCAGATTCGACCGTTTCTACTTCCGAAATTCAAATCCTCCTACTCTGGCTCCTGAATTTTTCGGTGTTACCGGCATAGAAAAAGTGTTACATACTCAGTCATTCCCGAGCGATCATTGGGCAATTATAGCCTTTTTCCGATTATCAAAAGAAGCCCGTAAACCTGAAGCAAAGAAAAGGAAGATGGAGGAATGTACCTCCGCCTCTACTAATAAATAAACACGGTTTCTAATGAGTAAGCGTTGAAGAAATAGAGAGAATTCAGGAATTTTTTTCAGTATTATTTTGTACGGTTTATATTTTTAGCTGTATTTGATTTCATTTAAATATTATACTACTTATGCATTTAAAATTGTGGTAATAAAGTATTCAACCACGTTGGTACAAAATTCCTTTTTTAGTTGACTTTTACCTAGAATTACATAGTTCCATCAACGTTCTGGGATTTCTAGTCGACAAATATTCCAATTCTAAACGCCCTTCTTCGGTACTAGCAGCAGGGTGTTGAATCCATTTCCTTTCTAGATAATAATCAATGGTTGTATGAACCTCTTGTGCTGTGTAATTGTTAACTTCAATTGGCACGAAGGGATCAAACAATTCCCACCCCTGCAATTTCAAGGATACAGAATTTTTAGCAATATTTTAGTAATAGTAAAGCAAAGTCCATGTTCTAGTTTTCATTATTGAATGTCTGTGATCTCAAATAAGCAGTTACCTCTTTCTTCAGCAAATATCGAGGAAGATCGGATTCGCGAAAGTCTGGATGCAAAGCTGTTTTATCTACAGTTACAATTACTATTCCCCCGGTCTGCAATAAGAATATTGTAAATTAAGATTTCAAGAAATAAATTCATTAGCAGCAAGTATGCGAAAACATTTATTTACCCAGTCTGTTTTAAAAAGATCTTTTATAGCTTCGTAAGCCGTTATATTCTCTGGAGGAATAAGTTTCCTCCTGTCGGGTCCTTTAATCCATTTACATTGATAGAAAAGTTCATTGACGCCATCAGCTAGTACCATTGTTTTGCACCTAATCAAAGCAATATATACTATCACAACCGCACAACATTCGAACAACGGTAAATAGCAATTTCAATATTACCTCTCTTCCGAGGAATGGGCTTTCAGTTCTTTAAACAATGCATACATGCATTCTGTTGCATGAGATGGCCGAGATATGCCATGGTCCACAATAGCCAACAGTTCCGAACCTTTTTCAGTGGCTTCTCTCTTACTCCAGTGATAATCTTTACTGGTCAAAAGCTAAGAGTTGGATGAATAACACACATATGAATAGCAATTACGAGTTTGGCTAAACGAATTCAGTTCTAAGGATATTATGAATCTTACATTGAGTTTCTGAATACGTTCTGCGTTCTGGGTTTTGAAATTTGTCAACCAAAGCACTGCTCTAATTGTATGATCGAAAAAACCTTCTCTGGTAGTACTCGGCACGATTTCTTTGTAATAACGAGTCCACAACGGTACTGAAATGATCAAATAGTTTGGATTAAGGCGAAGCAATATGTGTGTGTCGTGCCGCAATCATAAAAAATAGTTGAATTGTCATATTCAATAATATGATTTAACTTACTCCATGGAAGATGAATCAGAATGAATTCTCTTGTGTAACCGTAATGCGCCATACTACCCAACGTCATTGATTTACCACTTCCAAAAACTCCATCTGAAATCACAAAAGAGATAAAAATGAAAACTAGGCTGCCCAATGCCCACCCTTATCATAATCACATTGGACATTAGGTTCCTTACGTAAAACGAATCTAACAACTGGTTTTTTCAAGTCCACCGCATCAACACATCGCTTCAAATCCAGATAAGGTTTTCGAACGAGGACGAGTTGCTCCCGAAATACCTTGCATTGTTCTCGATATTCCAACGGAAACCCATGATGTTGAACATACAGTTTTTGGTAAATTTCATTGTCAATGGAGTAGAATCGGCCCAAATGCTTCTCGTTTAAGTTGACCTACATTTAAAATATCAAAGTTCAAACAATTATTAATTTATTAATTATCCATCCCCAGCATTCAGTTTTTACCAGTAACAGTATTTCTGTTCCGAACCGGATTAGTTTCTGAAATTTTGAAAAATCCAGTGGATTCATTAGAAGGACTCGCCAATGAGGTTGCGGAGCAGTACAATCTAGTCGGCAGTGACTTTTTCGCGTCATAGCCCACTTTTTTAAGTGATGTTTTAACAAGACGAAGGTGAAAATTACGCAACATTGCTACTTCTTCCGGTTCACAGCTAACCCACAACAATCAAAAGCGTTTCGTGGCCCAGTCACCAGTCACGGCGACATTTCTTCACTGGATTAAAGATGTAGTATATGGAACGATCAGAAATGGACTTCCAATTTGATTCAAGTAGTTTAACTCTCCTAAGGTAAAGGTAAGTTCAATTCAATTCAATTTTAGTTAGTTTAGTTAGTACTTCACATCACATCTCTGTGAAAGCAATGTGGTGTACAGAATCTGTAACATCAACATGCACCTTGCCGCTGAAGCAATTGTATTGGTTTTGCCAACTTCGGGCTGAAGTAGGACTTTGTGAACGTAGGAAGAGATGAAGGCTTTGTTTGTAGAGTATACATAGGCAGCACTAGTGATGCTTTGGTGAAAGTTAAGGGTTTAATTGCATGGATTGATATTCTGGTGTTATATTCGGAATACTTTGGTATTTATTTCGTATTAACTACTTATCAGTATTAATGATACATCTATAATTGTTCCAGATTCAGTTCACTTCACGTATCACAGTAAAAAATAAAAAATAAAAGTCAAATAATGCTGAATTATCAGGTATAATAGTTGTAGTTGTAATTTGTAGTTTAATTGTACGAAAATTCAGCGCTTTGATTTCTTGGAACTAGTACGTTGTGTCTTTTTCTCATCCGTAAACTTAGCTTTACTAATGGAAGGGTTATCCTTGAGGAAAAACCGATACAATTTATTTCGGGCTTCAGGAGGCGTAGAATCAATCCCAACTCGTCTAGATTCGCTTATTTCAAACTGACGAAGATTATAGAAATCATTTGAACTTGTCTCCAGCCATAGTTCATCACTTGAGGTCATATCAATTTTATCACATAGAACACGGTTAATATTAAATGCCAAGCAGAGTTTAGCAGGTCCATTTGTTAGCTCATGTGGCTTTAATCGTTTTACTACTTTCGCCTCAGCTTCCGATGTTTCTGTTTTCTTTTTCGGAGGTCGTCGTAGGGTTTGCATAATCTCATAATCTTCAAGAAGCTCCACTGCTCTCAAAAGGCATGCTCCGCCGTTGTCTAAAAGAAACGCATATATTAATTTTGTTATTAAGAATTTTAAGAAACGCGTAGTAATTGTTGTAGTTAATAAACTAAGAAATTAACGAGCATATTAAACCGAAAATCCTCACCTTTGGAAGATATATTGAAACAGTGGTACATTCCATAGGTAAAGTAGACATACGCTGTTCCAGGTTCCATAAACATGGCCATTGAGCTTTTAGTTGGAACTCCTTTAAAGGAATGAGATGCAGCATCCCCAACACCGGGATAAGCTTCAGTTTCCACGATGGTACCCTTCACAATGTCTCCCGTCTCGGGAAGTTTGCGGCATAAGACCTTCCCTAACAAAGCTTTTGCTAAACTAATTGTGTCCTGGTCGTAAAAGCTTTGAGGGAGTTTTGTGGCAGGTGGCTCAGTTTCTGATTTAAAATATATGGACTCCTCCTCCTCGTGCTTCACTTTAGGATTCTTGGCCTTGGTAGTTTTAGGCAGTCGTGATCCTCGCTTCCGGCTACCCGTTATATTAGAGTCTTTCGCGGAGTCATCTGCCGCTTCCGTCGTTTTTTTAATTACGGAGGTCGCGACAGCAGCACCTCTTCTGGCCACACGTCTGGTACTCATAATGCTTGTTGCTTTCAAAACAGACCTAAAACAAAACAAGCAACGATACAATTACAATGTTATCGGCAAGTGTAATTAAACAAAATCAATCATTTAGCAAAATTCATTGTCGGCATTTATTATGAGTGAGAAACTCTGAATCCGTAGTTATTGTTGTAAACTGATGCGCATGCATGACAATTTTTGCAGTCTAAATTGGAATTTCGTTTAATCATACTCATGATTCATATCATATCAGTGTACATGTAAGTAATAATCGTAATATATCTGAGTGGAAACGGCAGCAATAGGAATCGTGATTGCGGCACTATTTTTTCTCGAACTTTTTATGTTATATCTTGAAAGACCTCAT
>JAQGAP010000595.1:0-30799 GCA_034697805.1 Orchesella bifasciata
TTTCAAATTAGCTTCCAACCGAAGTTGGACTCTTTAATGGACTTGTTAGCATTCAAAATATTCTCATAGACTTGAATCATTCGTTAAAAAGAAATAATAAAATACATGTTCTTGAAACATTTTTCTCTTAAACTTAGCATATTATATTAGTTTTAGTCACTGAACGATGAGAAACAACTCAAGAATGCATTCATATTAATATGCAATTTATGTAGTACACAAATGTAAGACTTCATAATACACTTTTTATTTTATTTTTATAATACACAAAAGTAGTTGCATCGTACAAAAATACATAATAATTAAAAAAGATAAAAAATATATATGATCACAGTCGGGCTTCTAAATCAGAAGTTGATAAATGCATGAGAATAAAAATGAGAAAAGGACACAGAAGAAAAGGCAGACAAAGTAAAGTATTTCAAGACTTTTTGGCATAAGGTTATATAAGATAAAAGTTGAAGTGAGTTAGTAAAGGAGACATTAAAAATAGTTGTAGATAACATTGAAAGACATGAGGTTGGTTAAAAGAATACTGACAAGAAATAACCCAAAAGAGTTTTCAGTCAATAGCACAGCTTGTAAAGAACCACCAAAGATGATTGTACATTCCATGAAAAATAGGAACAAGATTGGAGCATATAAAGTAATGAAGAAGAAAAAACGAGCAAAAGACCAGAAAGTAGATTGACAAGAGCAAGATCAGCGTAAAAGGGATATTTTTGTTGTAGGTTTTGCTACCGTTTTGCTTCTTTACGTTCTCCTTACGCTATGTACTGCGTGTCGAGTACAGACGAGATAAAATTATGTATATAACGCACAAAATATTTTAGGTGGATGTCCTGTAAAACCCTTTACTGAAGCTTTCATCGCATCACGGAGATTTTCCTGGAAAACTTAACGTGAAGATGAAAATAGCTTCATAATAAGGTGGCCTTCTTTGATATTTGCTTATCCTACCAATAATACTTCATTCATTTTAGCTATACTACTACCTATGTATCGTTAATATATATTATAAATGCAATGATATATAGTATTTCCGGAAAGACATTTAAAAAGTGAGAATCCTGTAATTTGTCATGGCTTATAAATGTCAGGTCAGTTTGAAGGCAAAGTAGCGAGTATGTATGATCGAAATCGTCAACAACTTTAGTATGTTTGGCAGTTTAAAGATTATGTTGATTTGCATTTAATAGTGTCCACCATATCCAAGACCACCATGGTGTCCCCCAAGACCTCCAAGACCTCCGGCATACCCATGAAGACCACCATATCCGGCCGCTCCATACCCAGCATACCCCAAACCTAAAGAAGATGCATAGTTTTTTATTATTTAGTTTTTGAGACAGTTTGGGTCTTTTAATTTCAAATGAGGTTAAGTATTATTGCTGATGGGCATGATACTTACCACCGTGAGCATGAGATACTGCAACAGGCTTAGCGACTGCGGCAACGTGCCCACCATAGTGACCACCGTGAGCAAAACCACCGTGACCATAATGCCCAACGCCAATAGGGGCAATGGCTGGGACAACTGCCTTCTTAACTCCAACAGCGTGCACACCAGGAGCACTGTTGATTACTTGGGCCTACACATAATCATGAGTCTTTATCATTAACGTTTTGAATTACTAAAAGTCGTGATGTTCTAATATTGCAATGTCGGTTTATTTTTACGCGTGGCTGTAACGCATAATCTTGTAGTGTATCATGAGTGTTGGTAGTAAAAACACATCACGCAAGGTGTTTGCTTCAGCCTAAATTTTGGCGATATTGCATGATTTTTGTTATGTAACAAAGTCATTTCAGGTCAAACGATAAAATCGCATGCTAGTCATGGACTAAAAATAAAAGTTGCAAGCTAAAAATTTGCCAGTTGATAAGTAGAAGGTCAGTATGCTTATGTTTTAGCAGTCAGAATAATAATAGCTTTGTTGTAATTATGATTTTTGATAACAAGTCTCACCTGGAATCCCTGGAATAATAAAATAAATATAAATAAATAATCATCCCTGGAAGGATAAAATAATAATTTTTGCAGTTTGTGATTTGTGATTTGAACTCACATGAATAGGATCAGCAACATAGTTCACAGTACGCAAAACTCCATCTGTTTAACATAAAAATGTGTGTAATGTAGTACCAAACCCATTTTCCACAAACACACTCATTCATAAAAATAACTCATCTTACCAGGTTGAACAAGGGAGTAGCTTCCTTTAACAACTCCACCATCACGAGTCTAGAAATACAAGGTCGTGAATTAGCTTTACCATACTTTTGCATCATGCAGTAAGTAACCACCCCCACAACAAACTTAAACGTATTACCTCATGAGCAGACTTGGCATCACCAGTCAGAGCGTCTTTGACTCCGTAAGAGTAACTGTACTTGGGGTAGGCATAGTAGTCAGCGGCGTAACCTGGAGCACCTGGAGCTGCACTAGCAGTAGCAACGAAGGCAATAGCCAATGCGATAACCTACACCAAGGATTCACACAATTAGAACATGAGTTAAAGTCATCAACAACAACATTATCACTCAATTTTCTTAGTCTAATATGAAATGAAGGTAAAGCAGGAGAATCATCATCAGTAGTAGTAAAAACTTTGCTTCGCTTCCCAGGGTTCTCATGCGGAACCACAGACAGAGGCGAGCTGCACACGTAGCAAGATTAAAATGCAAAAAAAATCAGACGCTTTGCTGAGCTTCACAGTGGTTTTTATTTAGCATCAGTAAGAAATGAACGCTTTTTTTGTGCTAAAATTAAGAATTTGCCCTGGCATTGACCATCAAAAGGATACCGATTTAGACAAGCTTCAGATTGACAAAATGCAGCCTCACTCTATCGCAAAGGAAATGTAGAAGTTTAAAAAAATATTTTCCCCACTGATATACACTGAAATGCTTATATATTGATTCCCGAACTCGCTAATTTCCCCACTTCCTTGCACATTTCAGATTCTAGTTTTATGAATTTATAGCACACTAGCACAATTTCCACAATTTCTGCTTACCTGAATGGTGTTCATGATGAATAGTTTGTTTGAGAAAGGGATTTTCCTCGTAAGAAGTTAACTGATTAGTTGGAAGTAATGTGTATAGTCCAAGAGGAAACTGCAAACTGATACTGGAAAGGGTAAGGCAGGCCAGCTTTATATATGAGACACGGCTGAGAACTCACCGGTGACCCTGTACACCTGTGCACTTATTGGTACTCATTGTTATCATCGTCATCATCATCATCATCATCATCAGTGATTCTCATATAGTAGTAGCCATCACACCGCACATGGGCAAAAAAAACTTATGTATGATTCACTCTTCGTCAATCTTTGCTTAATTTTTAATACACTTTGACTCAACTATATGCATATCTATATAAAATATCGTAACGTTATGTAGGAAAAATAGGGATTAAAGCTATTACATTCATTTTTGTATAGCATGTATGATAAAAATAAAAATATTCCTGCTGCTACTAACTAACTAGTCCTATGAAGTAATAATAATTTTTAAGGAATTCCACAATGTTTTGGCATGCATAATATTATGCATTCATCATACCACAAGTAACAAAATATATAAAGTAGGCGATGCTTTTGTTGATAGTGAAATGAATGATATAAGTGTATTATGTACTTGTATACAATACTAGTTTACTTCTCATACAAACGGTTGCAGTTCTAGCATGTTTACTACAATACGCATTGTCTTATTCATCATCAAGTCCAAGTTTACCTGAGAATTAGCAATATTATTTCGTTCAGTCGAATGCTGTGTTGCGGTTGTCGTGAACGGAGGCAGACAGGCGTTTGTAAATAAAGCATAAAGTAAGTCGAGTTGATGTGATGGTGAGTGATGATATGATGATGGTTAATGTTGTTGATGGTATAATAATAATGTGCCTTAACCTTAACACAGTTGCGGACATAAGCAATTACTCTAGGAATGCATGTAAAATGCTCAAAAGTCAGCAAATACCTACGTGAAATTCTTAAGGGGACTTTTTTTAAAGCGTAATATAATCGTAATGTTCTTTTCTTGTAGCTTTTGCTTTCATTTGGGAATGTATTGCAGCGTACTTGGATTAAAGGAGTTCTTGTTTTAAACACATCTTTTGTCATTTGCAGTGCACTATATAGACAGCTTGGGTATATACTCGGCTGGGGTAAAATGTGTGATCTCATTCTCGTGAAATTGATGATGATGCGTTCCTGTATTACATAGGTACTTGGTCGTACAAGTAAAATGTAAAGTAAAAAATACGCCAAATCCTTGCGTTTATATAACATAATGTAATTGACAGAATTAATGAGTCACAGGATGATTAAATGTTGCAGAGAATGGTGATGTGTTTGCACAAGAAAAGATTAACTTCTCCGTTCTTCCTATTCCTCTTCACGGGGGAAATGTATGAAAGTGTTTATTCGGGAAATCTCCCCTCAATTGCGTAATAATTATTGTGGGTTATAATCCACATCTAAAATCAACTATCGAATGTCAACTATTCCAGATAAAGTCCACAACCAATGCGGACACATTACTTATACGTATATAAATAAATCATATAAAATTATTCAATTGTTTTTGTACACAGCTTATATAAATTATAGGCATATTTCTGAACCTACCCAAATACATACATTAAGCCTAGTTTAGCTTTTGTAGGGCACATTAAGTACTGAATTCCCACTTAAAAAAGTACATATTCCAAATACAAAGGAACTTGCATGCTTGTTAATTTCATAGGTAAAATCAAAGGACACCATACTATACTTTAAGTACTCTAAACACGAAAAAATCGATAGGGTTTCCCATGAGTAAAGGTGGTGTGTGTTTTGCAGTTTCATAGGTACACATGAACCTTACAGAATGACTATAAACATAAAATTGAATTGAGTGTGAGAGTGACTCGCCCTAAAACTCCACGCTTAAAAAATTATCCTCCAAGAAATAAACGAAGGAGGAATAATGTGCACCGACTGACTCTGTGCGTAAACAAGCAAGAGAAGACTTTTAGTACATTACCAAGCAGCGTCACTCCTTTTTTCGTATTACATGATTATGACTCCATAATAATAGTAATCATCATCATCATCATTTCATCAAGGAACAGAAATAAAATGTGTGAGTAGTGGATGGACATTAAAAATGAGTTTTTGCAGCACTGCCCTAATACCACCACCACCAAATCTCTATAAAATATAAAGTAATATCAAAAACACTCAATTCATTGTTATCTTTATTTCGTTATATGGATTAATTTTTCTTTTTCTCCCTCTCATTCATTTTCTTTGAATCCATTCATTCCTTTTTTCCTTTGAGCTAAAGTGATTAAGACATGGCAAATGTCTACGAAAGGAGCGGAAACCGTACGTACCAGCCAAGCCCAAAACAATGGAATAGGAACATTGTTCAAAACTCAAACCTCATCTCAATAATACCACCATAATACGGATATTTTACTATATCAAAAGAACGATATTGACCAACAGCACGTGTACTTTACATTACTCTTTTCTTTTGTAGATGTTTATTAGTCATGAGATCAGGTTCACAGAGGAGACTTCATTGATATTTAAGCATGAGAACCTTTTTAATACCTTTGTTTGATGGACGCGAGAGATACGACAGCAGCGTATAAGTACCAAAAGATGTAGTCGGGAAGATAGAGAAGTAAGGAGCAAATAGCTCCATTCCACTAAGGACAGCAAAAGGAATAAAAAAGATACATTACATTGCTTGAGCACGTTCTTCCCTTTTTCTGAATTAAAAATAAAAATTGCTTACATAAGTCGATCCGTTTCAATAAATGGTTTAGGTAACCTTCCTCTTTCTCTAAAGGATTTTTGCTACAGTCTGCAACAACAGCCTCATGACTTTTTTTTGTATTCTTGAAACCTATCCTATAAATCCTCACGATAAAAAATGATCTGATGATATGATAGTGATGGCTATTGAAATATTGATTACGCACGTTATTTTCTTTGATAAAAATAAAGCCACAAGAAAATTGCAGTGTGTTAAAAATATGTCGCTGTACTATGTAAATTTAGCCGAGAGCATAAAAAATACAATTGCGAGCTTTATTTTTGTGAGGGTCACCAAAAATTGGTTTGCTTTGGCATGCACTAGCAATATATGAAATCTAATTTCAATTGAACCGATGCGGTGATGGATGGACGGATGGATAATGACAAACGTCTCAATTCATACAGAAATGTTCATAAAATTCCATAATAATATGCATTCCACACTCCACACAAACACGAGTTTGAGGAAAATTAAGAGGATTGTTTTTTGTGGATAGAGTTATGATAAAGAAGTTTGCGGCATCATTATGATTATGTATAACCACCATAATCGAAATCATCATAAAAGAAAATGACACAGTCAATGAAATTGTTTAATTCTTGATTTTGTTGTCTTTGTAAATTCATGAATGGGGATAATAATGACATGACGGGCCACGGAATCGCAAAGGTATGCTTGTCTAGGCAAACGCACCGACCACCAAAAATTGCATTTAAAGTGCACTTTTTTACATGGAATACATTCAAAATCCAAAAAATTCCTGTGCCTTACCCTGTAAAGAAAATAAAGTCGTTTTGCATTAAAAAAGTGACGTGGACATACATTTTTACTAATTTAGTTATTACGTGAGAAAGGCTGAAGTTGTTGGGTCATGCAATGCAACCCTAAATTGCTGCAAATGCACTGTGGCTTATATCAAAATTATATTATAACATTGTACATTAGATTTAAATTTACTTGGCATCAAAATGTTTGTTTATGTCGCATGCTTACGCTGCAGTTGCGGTAATTTGGGTATCACTTTACTGAAGAACGAAACGAAAATTACTTTGAATTGAAATGCTTTAATCCAATAAACGTACGCGCTATATCTTTTCATACAAAGATATACTGCTACTACCTGTCAAGTTATATAAGAAGATAGTAATCTAAATCGCTTTAAGCATGTGCATAAGAAAGCGATAAGAGAAGGTTGAGAAAATGTGCCATAAAAAAGTTTAGAGCTGAAGGTTCGCCTGGTACGTGTACGATCGCTTTCTTGGATAATATAAAAAATGTAGGTTCCTTTTTCGCCCATTTTTTGCTCCCGTTTAAAAATCGAATAATGTCAATAACTTATTGTATATTATGAAAAGTATACTTTTACTCGTACGATAATAATACATAATATTTATGCATCTAGGATTTAAAAATGTACAGCATATAGATTAAATTAGATGAACAAAAAGGCACCCATTTTTGTCTTGTGTGGAAATTGTGAAGCAATAGCAATAGGGGATAGGAATAGAATAGCTCAGACTCAGAGCCTCTGAGACTCAGGAGACAGTCACAGTGCATAATATAGAGTTAACCCTTTCATTTTTCATAAATGTATAACCCTTGTTACTCAACTATTGCAATAGGTTACGTTTGCTTTTGTTAATTCTCACTATTAAAAGCGAGCTTTAGCATTTAGCTTTAGCATCTCTATTTAATTTGCAGCCTGAGCACCTCGATTTTGAATGCCCACACAAAGAATACACGACTTCAACCTCGTAGAGGGGAACACAGCGGAACAAAACTTGTTGTTTTTTGTTCGCAATGATTCCTCACGCTGTTTCTGTAACTGGTTGAGTTGTTGTTTTTCAAAAATGAATCTCATTAGGAGTTTAGTTTAGTTCAGTAGCGTAGCGTAGCATGCGTACGCAACAGTCTGTAGCTCAAAAACTGAGTATGATTGTCAGGGAACATGAAAACGAAATGAGCATGAGACAGAGATCGAGAGTTGCAAAAAAAGGGAATATTTGTAGTAATTATAATGCAACCGTGCTAAATTGTGTCTTCATTGTCTTTGGAAAAATGTCTTCCTTTTTTAGACAATAATCCTTTAAACGTGTTTTTGCATGCTAGTATGCAATGTAAAATAATGTAGTTTGTCCCTTGTTGAGTAATTACTGTTGTCGAATTCAAGACAAAAAATAATGTTTGGCAATACAAAAAAGTATTGGGTACATTACATCTATTATACGTGTAAGGCTGTAATTATGTGACACTTCAAAAGATGCGTAATCTACCTATAACTAACTGCTACTAAAACCACATGAGCATGAAGATTATAATTTGTGACAATGACCAATTTTTTCATACTAAAAATGGGAATGCAGTTAACTGAGCAGTTTTTTAGACTTTGAAAAACAGGAAAATACAAAGCATTGTTACATAAGCAGAATTTTTGGATCTTGTTTATTATATTTTACGAAAAGAAACTCCAAAAATTCTCGACTTTTTTAAACTGAAGCCAATTCTCATTTCCGTTTGGATTCCGTAAAGTAGACGTTGGAATGGAATGAATACTTAGAAGCGTATTCTTCAGTTCTAATGGGAAATTAAACAAACAAGTTATCAATGAATGATTTCAGGGGAAGGAAGGAAGGAAGTACGCGTTAATGTCCCATTGTTTTTTGCTTCTAATTTGTTTTAAATTTGCAAACAAGCATGTGTGTACTCTGTCCTTGTTATTACAAAATGCACTGTTCTTTCTCAGCAAAAGTGTTTTTAATCAGAAACACAAACTGAATTGTCGCTGAATCAAGTACTTGTGCCATCATTGATCATGTAATTTGTAATTCCTTACATTAACATGCAATCTGAATAGAGGTCAACATGATCAGTGACAAAATTCAATATCAAAATAACTGCTGTCCACTTTTACTATTATTCCTGCTTACAATGTTTTGCAGAGATAAATCATTCCACCTCCGCATGATCAACTCTTTGATATTTTCCCCTAATGTTCATAAATCTTCCAACTGCTGATACCCAACGCTCCAACTTAACCTCCTTGATGTTTCCCCCACTTGGAGAACTGAACAAAGTAAATTTTGAATGCGAATTTTCAACAGAGCTGGCATTTATCATCATCACCAGTCTCTCCAGTTCTCCTCCACTCAAGTTTGTTGTAAGATGGGCTAACTCATCAAGTTCATCTGGTTTCATGACACAGTTCCGTTTGCTCAAATGCAATTTAAGGATTGCAGCCCGTTGGGTTGAATCTGGAAGGGCTATATCATAAACATAGTCGAATCTTCCAGGCTGTAGCAACTTTTCATGAACAAATTTTTTCCTGCTAGTAGTAGCTATCACGAGTACTTTCCCCTTCAAAGCGAAAGTCAACTCTGAGATGAAAAGGCAAGCGGAGCGATGGTAAAGGTTTTCAACATGATCAAATAGAAGAACGGAAGGAGCTGTGTTCAGTGCAAACTTGAATACATCATTGAAGGTTGCTCCACCAGAACCGATAAAACAGCCGAAGCAGTTTGCCCCGTCAATTCTGTAAAGACGTATTTCTGCTTCCGTTCCAATGCTTTCCCTAAGTTTGTTGACTATGGCTTCGACAACGCTACTTTTCCCCGTCCCCTCGTTTCCTGTAAGTAGTATACCACGCGGAATATCTACCTCGGAGTTTTCTCTTAAAATAAACGGGTTAACCACCTGATCCAGTAAGGTTTGCTTTAGCTCGTCGATTCCAGCTAAATCCTCAAAAGTTGTTGAAATATTTCTCACGATAAACTTTTCACATGACAGGACTATTCCGCAACTGTCTAAATTGAAGGAATTATAGTGGAGAGCAGATGTTGATGCAGCTTTTCGATTTGTGCAAACCCAATTCTGAAGTTGTGAAGCTTGAGGAAACTGTGGGGTAGAATTCAAGACTGTGACAAACATTTCCGAGTTTGTTTGACTATGGATTTCTTTCAGAAAACCCGTGGAAAGTTTGCGGGCGTAGACATTGCTTTGAGACTGACGCACCTCGTCTTCTTCCTCTTTGCATAAACTCGAGAATAAAAAAGTTGACATAATATATCGTATCTTAATTATTTTATTCATTTCGTAGTTAGTACTCTCATTATAATTGTTTATGCATGTAGTATTCTTCTTCTTACTCCCGAACTAGTAGACCTACGGCCAGTCCATTGAGTATTAAATAGAGATAAATCCCAATGAAAAGTTTTAATATCATAGCCAGCCAATAGTCATTTGGAGAGTAAGCATACTGCATAAAAAACGTATTGCTTCCAGCTATAACGGTTACAACTAGGGCAGCATACCCTATTGTTGTAAGAATCCTCAGGATCATGTTGACCTAATGCTTCGTTTCCAACTTGCGTGTAATTTCAAACCAGGTTTTATTGGAACTTCCATCTTTTTATCGAAAGCGATGCGATATTATACATATATCTGCAATATACAATATTTGTAAGCGAATCCAGTTGTGTCAAACTATTTGGAACTTTTGAACTCGTCATAAAATGCATGAATAAAATGAATGTATGAATAAATGTTACTTAGGGAGATTCCTATTGCGAGAGCAAAGAAATAATGTATGAGAGGGGAAGATGGAAGAGGAAGTTAGCCACATGACAAACAATATCACCTTTAGAAGAACGCAGACGTCTATTATTAGCAACTATCTCCAATCTACATGCTTATCTACACTGTCATACTCATAAACTAGTAATCATGCATTGTTGACATAATTATTAGTAGTAGACGACACACTGGGAAGGTGACAGATCTTACTGATATTGTGAGAAATCAAGAAATCCCATACAGAAAAATTCCTTTTATTTTTGCAAAGTGAAGCGAAGACTAGAGACTACAGGGAATCAATGAAAAAAAGTTCGTGACTATTAATAATTAGTGTGGAAAATATAGCAAAGTCACAAAATTTCTCACACTCAAATATACGCATAAATGGATTAAATATTAAATACCTATATAATATATGTATACGAGTCAAAATGGATCTGATTAAATTCAGTATATAATTGCATTGTATGTTATATGCGTAGGTGTTACAGTTGCAGTAGTAATCAATTATTGTCCTGATTCCGCATCCTGATTCGCATGACTGATTTTAATTATTAGTATGACAAATATAAATTAAATTATTGCTGCTAATTAGATATGAAAATTTAAAAACTACTTTTCATGAATGGTCACAATACTATATGTGAAAAATAGCGAAATTATTGACAATGAAAGGTCAATTACTATTATGGGATAATCTTAGCGATTAATTTTATATTAGAATTAAAAAATTGTAATTATAACTTATTATGCTCATGTTGTGCCAATGAATGACATGGGTGGCATACAGCCAGGCAGTAATTCATCAACCCAATTGTTAGATATGAAAACTGCAATGCAAAATAGTAAACTTTAGTTTGAAAATTGAATTTATTTGTGAACGATACAAAAATATTAGTTTCTATTTATCACATTATTACGCAACAAATGTTTTTATCACATAATGAGAAGTCTTTCAATTATGTTCGTATTTAGTAAGATGAAGAGCGGATAAGTGCTGGAGCAGCATAATTTCCATAGCTGGAAGCACCAGCAAGCGCAAGTCGGTGAGCTTCGGCGTGCTCAGCAGGCATCTCAACTGGTCGTGGCAAATGGGCTCCCTCGGCACGGAAACCATTCTCATCAGCGACCCATGTGGTGGAGATGAGCTGTCCATCTGGAGCAGTGTAAGAATAAGCACCGTGCTTTCGTACAATGGAGTCTGATTGGATTATCTTTCCATATCCGTCATCATAAGCGCCACCACGGCCAGCAACAACTTGGGTTTCATCAGACTGAGAAATGCCATTTCCAGTTTCGAATCTGGAGAGCAAGAGTTTAATGAGTAAAATGATTCATATTTTTTTATATCAAATTTGTTTTACTAGTGGTCTTACGCAACGCTATCGGACAGAGATCCACGGATGTCATGGCTGAAACGGGTGATTGGGACGAAGCGGGCTGAAGCAGATCCGTAGGTGGCTCCATAACTGTCAGTTCTGAGCTCAGCGGCATATGGGGCAGCCCTGATGGATTCAAAGCGGACAAGGGAAGGTCCACTTGATCCCCATCCTGCACCGTTGGCAGCGACTCCGGCAACAAAAAGGGCAAGAAGTGCGAACTGTTAGGAAATTACAAAAAATAAAATAAAAAGTTAGAAACGCTCGTGGATTCTAAAATTTCCGGAATTCTAGACTCAAAAGAAAACTTACAGGCTTCATAATAATTAGAGTTGTGAGCTTTGAAAAGCTATTGAATGGCAGTCAGTTCGTTTACTTGGGCGATGAGAAGACTTGTGAAAACTGAATGATGACATATCCACTGGAAAGTCCAGCTATTTATACTAAAAATGGTTGAGCTTGTATGATATGCATACAAGTACATTGGGGCATTGTGTTCTTCACAGTTTCTCATGAACCCGACCTTCTGACAGTCCAGTTTTTTCTGCAAATCCAAAACCCGATTGAAGTTCAACCAAGTCCAAGTTGTAAGCAATACACTGACCTAACCCAACCTTTTCATCTCAAGGTCGGCTTACTTCTAAAAATAGATGCGTCAATCATCTTGTTAGCAAGAAGGTTTCGTGAGATGACTGAAAGCGTGCATTTACTTACAGTAGTCTTGAAGTCTCGTGTGCATGAACAATTGTCCTTGTCCTTATACTTATGCTACCTTACCATCTAGTTTGTATTATACACGGCATCTAACATAATGTTGAATGTGTCAAAAATTCAAAAGTTTACTTAATGACATTTAATTGTATTTGTATTGAAGATATATGAGTAATTGTACATAAACAGGAACCAAAGACCACCGCTTTGTGGGTGTCAACACATGCCAATTAAGGTCAGGTCATGTCATGAAATAAATATGTAACTCTTATCATCAATATCATCATGTCTCATTATACCCATAACTTACGGCACGCGGAACTAACGTGTTATGCACATGTAGTAGTATTTCTTGTAAATATGTTTTCAAAATTTTGAATGATTCCACTGAAATTTGATTGTTCGAATCAAATTTGAATCGGATGCGCTGACGAATTCAACCATCATGTCATAGTCATGCCAAGGAAATATTGATTGATTGAATCGAACGTAAAAATCGCATTGGCTCAAATTTACAATTTTCCCTTTCTGTCAGACTGACAGTGTCCTATTTTTTTCAGATATCGGAACTTGGTTTTTTACTCTGGTTCATATCATCATCTCAAGACACAGAGAGACAACATATGGTTTTGTTGAGAAGGAGAACCCAAACAAAAATTGAGAAATCTCGTATTGACACGTCATTCTCATGAAGCATTCGGCCTAAATATCAGCATCAAGGTAAATCAGGCTTCAACTTGTTTCCGTTCCTGTACTTGTGGAAAGCATTTGGTTCAGTCACCTTCATAATCGTTTATACATTTTTACGTCTGATTGATTACGTGATTTCGAAGATAACCATTTTTCTTTGATTGGTTTATAACAGGGTTGGAAAATGGCTACCGTGAGGGAAGAAAATATCAATTCCAACAGCCACGAGGGTGATGAAATCGGGTCGTTCTTATCATCATCATCATCATCCTCATTTTCCAGTGATGCAGAAAATAGGAGCGACTTGTTCACGACTTTTGACGACAGCGGTGTTCATTCGGATTTGGATTCCTCAGGGTGTCGGGTTACTTTGAAAAGTGAATGCACACCCGAAGATGGAGGATCTGAAGTGCTGGATAGGAATGCTGAAAATTCTTTCTTCTCATCGCCACCAGTATCGGAGACAGCGAAACGAGCAGAGGAAATTTGTTCCGGTGTTGAGGATGCTTCTTTAAAAGAGGTATCGATTTACGTGACGTCATAATTTTTAATGGTCAAAATTACCCTTAATTTAACTATGTAAATGTATCCAATTTTACCGTTCCGGCAGGAGGACGTTGTCATTAAAGATGATGAAACTCAGGTATTCAGACAGAAGCAACATGAAGATCAGCAGCAAAATTTCCCCTTGATCCTGAACTCGTCGTATTCAGTTCCACCTGCGGTGGATTTGGCTCCGGTGCTCCACCCAGACTCAGAAATCACCCATGGTCAAAATAATAACTTCAGTTATGATGCATCGGGAGCGGCAGTCAAAGTTAAGGTAGAGTTTTAGCTTTGGCTACTTTCAATATAATTTACTAAAATTCTGTCGTTTCGTAGTAGAGCTTGTCCTTCAAATATTTAAATTTTTGAATTGCAGACTGCAGGAAGGGAGATGGCCAATCGTCCTGTGCCTGTGTTAACTCCAAGTCCGGCAATTGCTGCTAATTCCATACAAAGGTTTCCTGAGCCCATGCTGTATTCTACACCTGGCTTCCAATTTATAGAGAGAGATACTCCACCTCCAACAACTCCAGCTAAACATCTGATCCAGTCTGTTATTCGAGAAAATCAGCAGCTAAAGCTCAAATTTAATATGTTTAGAAAGGAGGCTCAAGCCAAGCTGAAAGAGCGAAACGAATCAATTAGAAAACTAAATGAAGATTTAAATGAGCACAGGAGGAAAGTTTTGGAGTTGAAACTTCAAAAGGAAGTTCTCGTTGCACAGGAGCACAACGCATTTCAAGAAATACAGGATGATATCGAAAATTTGTACACAAAACTAGACGTATTTTCGCAGAAGGCTGAAGAATATTTGCATCCCAATAATTCCAGTACCTTCGCTGAAAGCCAACTTCAATCTTCTGAGGATACTGAAGC
Organism: Orchesella bifasciata; assembly: GCA_034697805.1. Classification (NCBI taxonomy): domain Eukaryota; kingdom Metazoa; phylum Arthropoda; class Collembola; order Entomobryomorpha; family Orchesellidae; genus Orchesella; species Orchesella bifasciata. Next base: position 14,592 of record JAQGAP010000595.1, read on the forward strand.
TGGAAATGGATCTGTATTCCAGAAAATTTCAAATTTACAACAACGAATGGACAATTATGAGAAAAATCATATTCAACAGATTGCAATAAGCAGAGTTACAACAGAAAACTTTCAATCGTTTATGAAGCAAACAAATGAGAAATTTGTTAAAATTGTGGAACACCTTGTACAAAATGGCAAACGAAAATGTGGAAGCCCTTTTGATGACAATGATCTAGATCTAGATGCAGCAGCACTGCTACAATTTTCTCCTATACACATCCCTGCAAATAGTGCAGATACTGAATATTCAAGTCTAGATGATATAGACAATCAAGTCAGTACGACACCAAAATGTGTCCCTCCAGCGTCATCATGCGAGATTGCAGTTACTGATCAAGGTGGAGAGGAAGCTACTCCACTAAGAGAACTGTCCTTAAACCATAAGAATGCCGTAAGGTTCGCCAGAAATTTAAAAAGAAAAAGATCAGGCAAGACTAGGAAAAACGAAAAAGTTTTACAAATTCTGGATGACAAGACGGATGGATTTAAAGACCAAGATCATCCTCCACCTCCAGCATTGAGTTTGCCAAGTAGACTTGCGAAAGGAAACCAAAAGCGACCTGACACAATGCCAAAGCTTATTCCTGAAAATAGTCAGCGATTGAATAGGAGTGATGATGAACCCAAAGCCAATCCTCGTAGCTTCAAGGTTGCGAAACTAACGCAAGCTAGAGTTCAAACTCGTCAAAGTCCAATGATTGAAGCTCTTATGGATGTTGAGAATGTTCCTCCTCAACCTCATTCATCAATACAGTATGCATCGGAATCGGAAACCAAAATGAATCCAGTAAAATCTGTTTCCGCTATGATGAAAAATGTCCAACACTGCAGGGACGAATCCAAGCCTGGATATACATGTGCGTGTGGCTCCAAATTTAGTGGTGCTGGAGGTCTTTATGTTCATTGTGTGAAGACCATGGAAGACGAGAAATTTGCTTGCAACCTGTGTGACAGGCGATATCACTACTTTGCCAGTTTAAAGGCGCATAGGAAGCAAACACATAAGCTTAAGATGACGCAGGAGGTTGGATGCTCAAGATGTGGCAAGGTATTCGCATCTAAATCTGAGAGACAAGGTCATCACGATGAAAGGTTTGTCAATAGCCCCAAACTATGATTGCAACAGTCAAAGCTACCATTACTTTTCTCTTGAACATTTATCTTTGTTTTCAGGGGGCTAACCTGTTGGTTGTCTGGCAGTTATCAAAATAAGGAAGGACAAAAACTAAGAAATCGGGCATCGCACGCCGCTTCAACATCCAAAGCCTAAACTTTAAACAAAAATCAGAGAAATATAGAAAGGTGTTATGCTTTAGTTTGTGTTTTATTATTTCGGATGATGCATTGTGCTATAATGTTTTGTCAAGATTTACTTGCATTAAGATTCGTATTTATGGAATAAAAGTCATGTTTATTTAATAGTTAATTTAAATTCATGTAATAATAGGCATAAATATTTATTATTTCAAAAGTATAGCCAAATCTTTGACCATTCAATTTATCTTAGTATTATTTGTTAAACTATTTGTTCTCGCCAGGGCTCATAAAATGAATGTACAACATTTCAACATTTGTATCATACAAATTGTATGAGATCGCATTCTTTAGGACATAATTTCCATAATGTTCCTGAGAGTGTTCAATCAAGTCTCTTTCATCTCGTATGTAAATACGTTGTAAGTGTTTTTTGGTACAGCGAAGCATTGGATGCATTGAAAGTAAGAGCAAGGTAACTAGAAGGGATTGATGATACGGAAAGGTATAAAAAATATTTTACCCGAGCTGTTGCTTTGTACTTACTAGTTAGTCAAGGTGAAAATATTTAGTCATTCATCTCGTAAACATATCTCATACAGTACCCGAGTACCCTACGTACTTGTTCGTTCGTCGTGCCAGGTTTGTTGTGTCGCTATCTTTTTATTATTTGTTAAAAACACGTTAATACAGTTTAGTTCTCCCAAAAGGGTAATTTTTAGTTGTCAGTAAGGGAGTAACCCGAAAGTTGGAATGTTGCACATTATATGTTAGTTGGTTTGGCTTTAGGATTAGCTGTAACAGCAAACGGTTAGCAGGGGACGATATTCCGGAAGGACGACCGAACACAGCGCTATCATTTCTTATCTTTTATTTGAAAGATACTCATTTGCGGGTTGAGTCTCGTATTGTGGAGGATATCTTCCTAGTGATAGTGTAAACCTAGTTCTATTAATTGTTGTTGCAAAAAACTGTTATATTTAAAAAAGGAAACGTTGTAAAATCAGTTGAGATTCGTTGTGAAGTTAGGTTACTACAACTTACAGTCTGTGCCTCGTGCAAAGGTGCTTTTAGTGTAGCGTATTATTGATTAATTAAATCCCAGAAGAGAATTATTTTTTATCGGTTAGTGTTCCGGATTAAGCGTTTGTTGAAAATGGTGAGAACTAGTACTTTTTTATTATAGATTTACCGATGTACATTTTCACAATGATATGATATGAGGTGTACTTATTGATGGGTTGAGTTCTGTGAGTGTATTGCTTTGAATTTTATTGTCAACTTCAACAGAGTCTCATGGATAAAGGAGTAATAGTACTTCGTTACAAGAAAGGTGTTCCTGGAGGAGTACCAGTAACGTCAAAACCTACAGTTATACCTGGTCCTTCATCTTCATCATTCCCAGAACCATGCTTGAAATATCCAGCAAGAAGGAGGAGAAAGAATAAAAAGAAGAAACGTAAGAGTGAAGATTGGAATCCAATGGATCATTGGGGTAACCAGAATCTATATCCTCCTCCACCTGGACCATGTCAAAGTAAGATGGTGTACACACTGATCGACTACTCCTTCAGAATTCCACCTATTCCAGCCCAAGAAAACCACTGGGATCCGGATTTCTACAAGTATCTTAATTACAAGCTGGAAGAAGCTCCAGTACGCACGCCAGAAGAGCAACAGTGCAACGTTATCGCTTTCCTCCGAGCGACACCAATTTTCGAAAATCAGACGGTTGTACTGCCAAAATACATCCCCTGCAAGGTGGTACTAATTGGAATGTCAGGAAAAGGAACGGTATTTATTAAGTTTACTGACGAGCAAAATTTGGTTAGTAGATGAGAACTTTTTTTAAACATTTTTTTAAGGATTCGCCTTTACTCATTTTGGATTTTGGTCTAATTTTTTATTTTTTTATCTTTTAGTTACGTTTTCAAGATCTGGAAAAGCGGATTCATTTGTGGTTTGTAGTTCAGAATAATTTGAATAAAATCGACACTACAATCCTAAAGGAAGATGTTAAGGTTGGATTGATTGTCCTTGCAAAAATTTCGAAGCCTGAAGAGAGTGCGTTGTATGTTAGAGGTAAAATCCTGGAGGTCAACAGAAAAGGCGTCCACATCTCTGGAGTCGATGATTTGGTTGACAAATGGGTTCTGTATGACTGTATCTACTACTTACCAACCAAGCTGAGTGGTTGTCCTTTCCAGGTATGACTTAGCTAATGAGCTATTCCTAGATAAGATAATAAGGGAAATGGAACAAACAAAGTTTGTTACTTCAAGTACTATGTGGAATATCTGTTGTTTTCAGCTAGTGGAATGCCACTTGAAAGGTCTGGGAAAATGGGAACAAACATTTCCAATGCACGTCATTATTCAACGAATGGTGGATATCGTACTTTTGGGACGGAAGGGAAACTATTGGGTGACAGAGTTTAGGAAGGAAGGTGGAGAAAACGTTGTGGCCATGGACTTTCCGAGCAATGTTGCCAAAGATCTGTCGGTGAATAAATGTATTTTAGATCAGTTGGAACAGTTTGATTTTCAGAAAGACTGCTGCATAACCCCTTAAAAATACTAACAAAGGAATGTCTACGGAGTTGTATACGAATTTATTTGTAAAATGTTAGTCATTCAGTATTCAGTCATTTTGGCTGCTCATTTTGCGGTCATGTATGTTAAAGTTAATTTAATTTGTAGTTGTACTGTGAAAACATAAACCTACGTATATTTCAAGTTTTCGGACACCGGTGGAATGAATGAATTTGAATATATCGTATTCATAGATTGCCAGTTTATTGCCAGGCTATTTTGTATTGTGTCGATTGCTTTGATTGAAAAGTAAGTTAAAGTACGCTTTTTACAAATAGTTGTCATATGTTGGTTTATTTAGCTGTATATTGACAAATAAGATTAGTTGATGTAACATTATTGTACTTACATGATAGTTTAAATAATATATCTTTGCATAATATTTTGTAAAATTGTTTGGTTTGAATGTCATTTGTAAACCCGGTACGGGTTATGTATGTTTGTTGCATAATAATTATTATTTTGTGTGTCATCAGTGAATTATTTAGCTAATTATTATTGTACCAAGTTTAAATTTTTTTGATAAACTCTTGTCTTAAGTATGATTGTTTGGTTTGTATTCATTGAAGATGTCTTTATACTCATAATCGAAGTGACGTTGCTCATATCTCCTTACAAGGAACCTTTGGCTGCATGAAGAAGTTTGCTTAGTCACTGACTGGATATTCCAAATTGTTAATTGAATTGCAATGAGGAGCAAAGGTCATGATGATATAAGTAATATTAAGTTGACGTAAGTATGTACAACTGGATTTTTAAAATGTTGGTGTTCCAAATAATGCATCATCGATTGTGGTGTGTGTATAGTATGTATGCGTAGATAATACACTATATATGTACATAATGTGTAAGCGTAACCTATCATCTACTCTGGATGACGGCTAGCCGCTAGCGACTACTGTTTCAATCTTCCTTTTATCTTTACTCCATAGTTTATGCTTATTCAAATAGGAAGTTCAAGAGTCATTGCACTGATATGCATTTTATGCTGAATAAAAATCTATTTTGTCAGTATCCTGGCCGCTGCTGTTGATTTGATTCGGACTTTTTTCCGACATGGTATACGATACGACAAACTTTGTGTGTCTATTTGGACTTTATAATATGCATAATGAGCTTGGTTCGCCAGTAGATTTTAAAGCGTTACACTGTCTTGAATAGGATCATCATCATCATCATAGAACTATCTACTTCTTCTTCAGTCTTCTTGTTATTCCTTTCATGAAAGAGTTTCGTTTTTCATTCACATTATTCTTATCAATGACTTTCAGCACCGCAATTGCAAATCTCATATCCATCTTAAATAGCTAACCGGTGTCAACTTTTTTTACACATTCGCCTTTCATTTTGTCGGAATCGTACGTTACATTATTCCTTCGTGCATCCAGCCAGTCTCAACTGAACTGTGTCAAATTTTTAAAGCTGAAATAATTTTAGGGAACGTTTACTAGCAAGAAGCAGAAATGGGATCCCAAAGTATCAACACCAGCATTTACGACCTTTCTATCCGGGACGTGGAAGCGATTATGAAAAAGCTGGAAGAAGACAATACAAAACTCCGTCACGAGAAACAAACCCTTCATCAAAGTCTCAAAGACGCTGAAACAATTCTGAGGGACAAGGATGAAGAAATTCGTAGGTTGCAACGAGCACTACTGACAGAACGGGAGACAAGACTTGGTCAAACTCAGCAATTCATCCAGCAAGCAGAGCATCTCAAAAGGGATCAAAATGATCAAATGGACAAGTTATTAGCTTTCATTTACTCAGTTGCCGATGCTGGACAAGGTTTACCTCAAGAATCTTCGTCCAGCATGTTGAGCAGCAGAGTACATGCTTGTGCATGTGAGCGATTCGAGTGCAGTGGTGGTCTGGATGAGGAAAATCCAATCCAGGTTAGTCGATAATGAGATAATATACGAGTTTAAACTACATACATCAATCATCAATTTGCTTTATCAGTTGATTGCCTTTTATGCGTATGACCATGTTGTATGCAGACGCAAGCAGATTATGCATTTTTATCTTCGACCAGAGTAACTAACTCGATGAATGTTAAACAGTAATACAATCGGATTCTGCATTTTTCAGGGGCACTCGGAGACTCCTTGAGGAAACTGCATCCTCAGCAGTTCACTATCAGTTTTTATATGTTTGACATTTTGACTTTTGGATTCGTCATGCTCAAATGTTAATTCTGCTGACTCGGGATTCATTCATATTCAGATTTTCGCTTCATTATACAATTTTGTTGCTGATAAAAATGTTTTGGGATGAGAATAAAGTATGAAAATATTATAACGATGCTGCATTTGGGTTGAAGATTACTCAGCGAAATTCACTTCATAAAAGTCATGTGTTATGTTTTAAAAGCAGGTTTTCTTTAATTAATAATTTAATAACAAAAGTATTTTGTAGGTGGCACATAAAGAATGTCATCGACACCAGTACCATTCATCATGGATGAAGACATTGTCAACTGGAATATGCATAGTCGACTACCAGATCTCATTTCATTTCCGTCGACGACCATTGAATCCCACATTCCAACTAATGAGAGTACAGTTTGTCAACAGGCTAATGAAGTTAATTTAAGTACGACCCCTGCTGAACAACAACCTGGAGTACAGTTTGTTAATGTGAATTCCGGTTCAGGTGATTCTAATCCAAACAACAATCCTCTTTATTGTGGCGATACTAACTGTCCTTGGCCATTTTGCAATGTTCATGCAAATCAACACTCCAGCAACAACCAGGATGAGCAAAATCCGAACCATCTTGTTGGTCGAATGCAATCACTATCCAAACTTTACAAATCGTTGCTCAAGACGCATTCCCAAACATGTGCCCAGTTGACAGAGGCCCAAATTGAGTTGCAAAGTGCGCAGAGTCGAATTAAACACTTAAAGCATACAATGAAAGATTTGAATAGCAAGAACAGCAGTCTTTCCTTAGAGAAGAACTTCCTATGTGGTGAATTGCATAACTTGAAAGAATCGTTTGAGCGAACCATTTCTCAGTTTAACATGGGGCTGAATGACATTCGTGAGCAATCGCTGCAACTGTTTCCAATTCCGATCGGAAACAATGACGACATCTTAACTCGAAACAACCTTAAGAATAGCCTCATGACAGTTTATAGTGAGATAAGTAAATATGTGGACCCAAAATTGCAGGGTCAGTTTGAAAGTGCAAGCAAATCAATATGCCTTATTCAAGCTTCCTTAGACAGTGAAATTAAGAAAAGAGAAATGAATCAACAACCTAAACCAGAGGGAAATCAAGATCATCGTATTCAATTTGTGGTTCGAGAAGAAGCTGATGGCATGGATGCTGAATGGTGTTTGAGGCTAGAGCCAGTTACGGTATGAACACATCTCTTATATGTAATAATTTAAATTGTTCATTTTGACATGTTTTATAATGCATTTACCTTCACAGACTGACTTTGAAATTGGATCAAATGATTTGGAGGATGATCCAACTGATAATGAATGGCCGACCATCATCAATGTTGCAAGAAGCTCTACAAATCCGAATCCCAATAGTACGCCCGTAGTAAATAGCCCTGACTCTAACACTAGTATTATCTATCCTGGTGAGAGTCTATCAAATCCAACATACAGCTCCTTCAACGAGATTTCATCTCCAACCTCCACAGGGTGGTCACCTTCCAGTTCCAACAACGGTCCTAGTTTTCTTAGTCCTCCAAAATCTAAGCACGCATGGGATGCGAGTAAATCTGGGAATGGCTTCGCGTGGTGTACATGTGGAAGAAAATTTAAAACCAAAGGTTTTCTCATGAGGCACATTAACAGACAGAAAATACCAGCCAGTTATATTTGTGGATCGTGTAATATGAAATATATGAGATTACATTGGTTGAAACGGCATATGGAAGAGGTCCATAAAATTAGTTTGCCTGAATGATTATTGTTTAAAAACGTCATTGAACTATATGGTTTCGAAGCTGTAACAGTATAAAATGACTCTCCACGCTTTACTGGAATTATAGCTTTATTTTTTTTTACATAATTTTACTATGTAAAGTGCAACACATACAATTCAAATTATGTACCAAGTTTTACAATAAAAAATGAATACTTATATCTTATACTTATAGAAAATTAATATCCTCCACCTCCACTGCCCCCACTACCATATGCTCCTCCACTGCCTCCTCCACCTGCACCACTGCCCTGAGATGCAGTATAAGGGTAGTTTTGATTTAGAGAGTGATGTCCAAACATTCCAATTGCTTGATCAACCGTTAATTTCTGACCGTGACCCCCACTACCATATCCTCCACTCCCTCTTCCCCCACCACCTCCATGGCCACTGTTTAATAGCTTATTATATGCGGTATATTGGATCTGCAACAGTGTGATTAAATATATCGTTACTAAAATTGACAGGCTTCTACACATCAAGGTTTTTGAATGCTCTATTAACATCTTACGACGTTAGTGATTCCAGGGATACCCACCCCGCCAGAACCATAATGTCCACTGCCTGGGTGGCCCCCTTGAATATTAATGTACACACAATTTGCAGTTAGCATAAGCTTTTGTAATCCAGGTTCAGTTATCTAACTTCATATAGCACTTTACCTGCGTAAGCTGCTCCTCGTTTACTCTGCACAAGAAAACCCAGTTGAAAAATTTTAATTGTTCATTTTTTACGAAAAGCAGATATTCCACACTTTTTTATTGTGATTTACTTACCCGAACGTAATTTACAGGTTTGGCAGAAGTCAGTGAAACGACTAGAAACACTATCGCAAGAAGTACCGCAGTTCTCCCGTATATGTTCATGTTAATTAGTATGTAATGCAATACGTCGAGAACAAAACAGAAGTTCGGTAAGAAAAATAACGCAACAAGTAAGTTTTTCAATAATTATGTTAAGCCCAACTATCTATGCTTACTGCTCCACTGTTCTGCATCAAATCAAACGTGCTCGATTGTTGATAAACCTTTTTATACTGTTGACATGATGGATTTGAATTAATTAAACCATTTTCAACCATCATGCGTTTGCAAGGGGAGGTTTAATTAAAAGAGATAATCTTTGAAACTATGGATGAATGAGTCAAGTTGCAAGCTGCATTGATATAATGTCCCACTTCACTGAATGAACTGTTACGAAAATAACTGTCATTTGCCTTCATGGTTTGATGAACAGCTATCATGTAGATCAGATAAGAATTAAAAGTTTATAAAGAGGGTAAAACCTAAAAGGCTGCAGGTGCGACTTGGTGAAACGGTGAAAGGTGAAACAAAACAAAAGTTTCTTTGTTTAAAAAACATTAAAGACCCATTTGCAAGTGATTGTGTGTACAAAATCAAGAAAATCTGCAGCTTTGGGAATACTTATGTTACATTTATTGCTCATTTAAATGTGTAACTGTTGCACAAGGTTGTTTTTGGTATCCTATCGTGTTTCCACTCTAATCTTGCAAGTTACAATTAGGAGACTCTGATCAGATCAGATAAACTGAACCACTGCTATGAAAACGATTTGGATACATACACATACATTCAGTCAGCTTCAATAAATTACTATTTAACACACATTTATAGAAGGTTATATACTACTACAGCTAACCATTTTAAACTATATTTACACCACAACACATCATTTGTATTTTTGGACAGTATTAATTATTACTAAATAAATTCCCGTCTAAAATCAAAACGAGTAGGAAAAGATAATATTTTTCATGCTATCATATAATGGACTTCCAATCGATTCACATGGACCGAAAACCTAAAATTCTTTGTCTATTACATCTATTTGACTATTTGTTACGTATGCAATTTTAATGCGATATAAATTATTCAGCACAAATGTATATTATTATTATTATTATTATTATTATTATTATTCGTTTATTCAGATTTTTCAAATAACATGCCTTGGGCAGCATTCAGTGAGTATAGTATGATTTATGATTCATGATACGCGATAAGATTAAGATATTACAAAATCTAATCTGAGGGGTAATATGATATTAGGTATATTTCATTCTGTTCTTCCTTTTCTTTCCATGAAGTTTACAATAATGCATTGGGCACAGTAATCTCATGACGAGATTCTCATCTAATTGTTCTATAGTGCTATATGTAAATACTGTCCCTTCAATCAGATTGGGAATAATGAATGACTCAAATGGAAGTCGAGAATAAAATAGAGTTGTTTGATTGCTTGATTGGTCGAGCGAGGTGACAATCTCTTACTTTTCGATTTTAAGGGTTCAGTGAACTTGTTGTTTTTGCTGGCGAACGTCAACATTGTCAACAGATCGAAAAGTACTTAATACCCTGTACCCCATCCATTACCGTCACAAGTCACAGTTAGTCAATTCACAGGCTTTAGGGTTCTGTTGTTGAATAGTTTTGGATCTATCAGCCGTGCCGGTACGGTATTTTAAAGTAAATAATTTGTAATTTTTTGATCTTGTTAAAATATAAATAACAGTATAATACTTTATTGACGATTGCTGACAAATGAATTGTATTATTATGCTTGTTTGTTTTTTTCGTTAGGGATTGTGCTGTCAACTATTTGTCAGTAACGAAGAATCTGGAGGAAAGCTAGTTAAAGCGCAGCATACACAATGAGTTCCAAAAGATCTCGTGAGGCTTCAAGTAGCAGTAGTAGTGGAAATAAGAAGAACAGAAAAGAAGCGTCTGGAAAGAGATCTCTGTCGCCTCCTGGACGATTATCGAGTAGCCAACAACCGTGGGATGCCAATGCTTCTAGTTCCAATGGATGTGTTTTTGATAAGCGGTTCACCAAACCAACAACTCCACCATTGCCGTTTCAACAACCGACTGATTTAAGTTGTGGAACAAGTACCGTTACTCCATTAGCTACTGGAATTACTGCTGCAAATAATACATGCTTTCCTTTTTCATCTCCTCAAACTTCATTGGGATCTGTTGACCAACTGCAGTTGCTCATGATGCAGACTTTGACTCACCTTCAGAATGAGAACATGCAGTTGAAAACGGATTTAGAGAGCGCTAACCGGAGAATTAAGGATGGTCAGGAGACTCTCCAACTCGGCATCAAGAAAGTCCATGACATGAAGGAGAAAAATAGGGATCTCTCAGCAGAAAATCAGGAGATGAAGAGTGAGAAACAAAAGCTGACCACGTCTCTCAATGACCATAAGTGGAAATGTGAATTCTACCGAAGACAGTTAAACTCAAAGAAAGAATCTGCGGAAAAGTTGATGCAAGAGAAAGTTGCACAGGAGCTTCATTCCAAGGTATTGGAAAATAAACTGGAGTCGGCAACAACTGAGATGGAAAAACTGAAATCCCAACTAGCTTTGGTTGCAGATTCTAATAAAAACAGCGATTCATCGAATAGTGATAACATGATGGAGCACAGCGATTCAGCAGATTCTGACAGCAAACATAAATTGCTTCTGGAGGATGAAGCGAGAGAAGCTATTTCAAGGTGGAAACAAGAGTTAGTCAACAAGTTCGAGCTCGAGGTTGAAAGCAGGTTTATGAAACTAATTGAGGAACAATCAGCTAGCATGATGAAAAGTTTGAAAGGGATGGTTGGAGAAATAGTAGTTAACACTGAATTGGAGAATTGCAGCTTGGGTCAGGGTCCTGCAATTGGCAACTCTAACGCAGTTACTGAGACAGAAATGTTGCAGAAGGAAATAAGAAATGAGGTGGAACTCTTTCTTAGAAGTAACAGCATATTTTTTGAGATGGAAGACTCGGCTGTTCTCACCGAAGATATTATCAGTGAGAATCATGAAGATCCTCACTCGGAGGAATCAACTCTAACTGTGGAGTCGTTTGACTAAATTGGAGGATAAGGAAATGTGACATTTCAAATGTCATACATCTAATATTTCCGTGTGCAATTAGCATGCATGCACACTGGTAAGTGTTAGGTAATTGCGATCTTAATTTTGAACTAACGTTTCGTGTTTAGTTTAGAAGAAGGAATAGTAATACAGCTTTTGATGTGTTTCGTTTCATAGGTGGAGTGGAGACGACAACGGAATAAGATGAAATATGAAATGAATAGGGAATATGGAAGGCGAAAGTCAGCGAAATAGTCACGAGATATTGAAACTTACTAAATTGCTGAATTTGTGTGTCCTCATTTGCAGATAAAGACAATAGACCATTAAGTATTAAATAAAGAAAGTTTTATGATTCAGTTTATTGTGGTGCATGATACTGTCTACCTTTTTTATTGCTTTGTAATAATAAGTAATTAAAGTTAGCAACTGGAAATGACTGGCATTGTCCTTGCGATTCACTGGTATTGATGAAATACATTATGTATTATGTCGCAACTTTGAAGGTTAAAACTGAATCAGTTGAGTTGAATGTAGTGACGTTTCGTTAAACTGCATTATATCATTGGACTTGCTTGTGCCGTGAAACGTCGTGATTTGTATGAAGTCGACCATAAACTGTTAACTACTGGGATTTATCTTCGAATTTACGCACCCTGCAACATCAAATTTAGAAATTTAGAAGGTTATTCAAATGATATCATTTGGTATTAAATTCATCGTGCATGATAAGTAGAATATTCAAAGCCACATATATGAAAATCTATGAGTTCACATCTAGCATCCAAGTTGCATAGGCGAATCAGTTCCCTGCCTGTGGTGCCTTGCATTAATTGTAACAGTAGTTTAGTTGGTCATATGCGGTGGGGAAACTCAATTTAGACTTCTTTGCATTGAAACGATGTATTAATAATTATTTTACTAAACGCAGGTAACAAAGTAGTGAAGTCGAAGAATTGAGGTTGAGGACCTGCAAACCAAGGCTCCGTTGCGTTACTGCAATAGGCTGAAGGCACGTTGGATAAAGAAATAATGAGAAGAACAAGTAACGGTATAAATTATTATATTACGTTTTAATTTTAGTTTATATTCGTTATAATGAGATAGTTACGCATCGAAAGCTACTAAATTTATTTTGTTTGTTGATTAAATGACTTTTCCGATTCATATTGCAGCTTATTTGTCTCCCCTATGGGTTTGACATCCCGTAATTTGTATCATCTTTCTCTATACCATCTTCTATCAAAATGAATTTTGATATAGGATGCAATACCACTAGCCTGTTTCAACGGTCTCAATGAGTTCTTCTTCAACACTTATCCCCTCTTCTTCCGAGCTATCCCATCCACCATCTCAGCAATCAAGTCCCAGCTACTCGGATTCTACGGATTTTCAGCAAAGTTGGCCACACTCATCCACGACAAGCGCGTTTGTGCCACAACTCATGGATGCGCCATTACAATTACATCCAAATCAACCTCAACATACATTGCAACAGAACTACAATTACGTGGACAGACCTGAAGTTTTTGAATCCCAGTCGTTGCAATCAATGGAAGAAGATTCATTTGTGCTACCACAAAACTGGTTTTCCAACCTAAGCCACTTTTCATCTGAAATGAATATGTCTTCTGCTGAAATGGAGCAATACTTGGCCGACTTCCTAAATCGAGAATTTAGTCGCAAACTCCGTGACTGTGAAGCTCAAAAGGATAAAGAAATTAAGGGTTTGAGAGAACAACTTTCCATTACGAATGAGCAATTTGAATTATATAAAGGTACTACAGCGCAGCAGCTAGATATCAAGGACGTAACAAATGCGGATCTTAATTCCCGGCTTGAGCAATTAGAAAAGGATTACGGGACAATTTTTAACCAGCTTGAAAAGACAAACGAAGAAATTAAAGGACATGTAAACCATACCGAATCCCTTCAAGCTGATAAGGAACGACTAAGCAATGAAGTTGTAAAGCTACAGACTTCCACATCATCGATCGCCAAGATTTTAAATGATCTTCGTTCCTCAAAACATGAAGAACTGATACAGCAGGAACAAAGTCATTCTCAGGAGGTCAACCGTATAAAACAGAAACTGGAAAATACAATACATGAAAATATGAATTTGTCTGCAAAATTAGAATACAGTAACTTGGAATTGGAAAAAAAGAAAAGAAAGCATGATGTGATGACTTTTGGTCTAAATCAGTCCAATGCACTGTGTAACGAGTTGATGAAACAGAATGCTGATCTGAATGCTCAGGTGGACAAACTTGAACTGCAATTAAAGGGACAGATAGACAACAACGGAAGGCACAGTAAGGCAATAGAAATTGTAAGACATGAATTACGAATTCAAACCGAAAAGGCTGAAAAATTGGAGAAAGCTAAAGACGAAGAATTGAGAGTAGCTGATAACGCCAAGCAAATCCTTGAGGCCCAACTAACAGAAGCTAAAAGAAATGCAGAAAAAATGAAGCCAGTAATCAAGCAACAAGACCTTGAAATTAAAAAGCTGTCTTCAGATATTGAAAACCAGAGAGAAGAGTCTCAAGATTTAAAGGTGAAAATAGACGAGATTAAAACTGATTTAAAGAACAATGAGGACGTGTGTGAAAAACTGAAGATGGAAAGTGATAGGTTGGAACTTCTCAACGCAACAGAAAAGTCGCGATATGAAGTGGAGAAAGCGGAGCTCATGGTTCAGATTAACAACTTCCAAGAGAGTACTGAAAAACTTGAGAAAAAACGTGAACTTGAAAAAGAAGCAAGTCAAGTACTCCAACGTGACCTCAGTCTGTTAAAAAATGACAAAATTGATTTGGAGAAAGCTATGGACAAGAGAGAAGTTGAGGTTAAGAATGAAAAAAAATGTCTTGAAGATAAGATTGATGAAATTACTAAAACTAAAATTGAGAAAATTTTGGAACTAAAACTAAAGTTTGATGTTGATATACAAAACCTAACCACAGAAATGGAGAAAATGAAAGATGACTTGGAAAGGGAGACAAATGTCAATACCCAATTGAGTACCAAACTCAACAACTTGGAAAAGTCCACTAAAAGTCTAAAGCTGGAAAAAGAACAGGACAAGAAGGAGAATAAAAGACTCAAAAGTAAAGTTCAAGATTTGACTAAATCCAAGCAAACAATAGAGAAAGCTTTAAAAGAACAAATTAAAAAGTGTGACTTGCTTAAACTAGATGTGGACAAATTGACACAGTTGGATTCAGAATCAGAAATAGCGAAAACATTGAAATTGGATCTGGATCGACAGGCAGAAGTTGTGTCTTTCATTCGACGAGCCCAATCAGAATTACAACGCGATTTTAGTGCTGCTATGAAAGAAAATGACTGCTTAAAGAAAACGTATCAGCATGTAGAAAACAAACTACAGGAAATTGTAAAAAAGCACAAGAACGATCCAGCAGGAGAAACTAATGAAATAGAACAACTCATTGACTATTGTCAGGATGAATTAATTCAGTTGAAACTTAAACTCGAGGCCAAGAGGCAGGAAAATGTAAAACTGCAGGAACAAATAGATAAATCCATCCCAGAGTTTCAAGCATCTTGGGTTGAAAATGACAAGAACAAGTTGGAAATTGTAGATCTTCAAAAGAAAACTTGTTCCTTGACCCAAAAAAATACAGTATTACTACAAGATTGCGATAATTTGCAGACAGAGAACAATCAATTAAGGAGCATGGTAAAAATATTTTACATGCATGAATTCAAGAGTCAAAACTCACTTTCGCCGCATGATAATATTTCGCAACAAAGTGAAAGTCTGGTTGTGGGCGAAGGAGCAAGAGCAGGTATTTCAGAGAGTAGCAGTAATGGACAAATTAATGAGTGCAACACCTTAGTTGCGCCAGCGGATAGCTCGAGTGAGCTTCAGACATCCGGCGAGTCTCTGCTATCATCGTCAAGCAATAATTACAACCATTTGGTTAAACGAACGTCCCCATCCCAAGAGGATTTCCCTAACAAGCGTGCTCGTATAGGAGAAGAACGAGAAATTGATCAAGGACCCACCACTGTTGAAACTATCACTTTGAGTGATTCGGAATAATTGAAGACATGCTAATACAATGCTAATGCTTGAGATACAGGAGAATTGATTGTAAAATTTGGGATTATTGGTTTTATTTTTACATTATAAGTACACGGTTGCAGTAGTATATATTTTTACGTATTTTAGCTTTAGGTCTATAAAACCTTATTATATCATTGATATTTGATATAAGGTCAGTTTGAATGATAATGCTGAAGGACCTCTTTTCGAAAATGTTCCCCGATGCGAAGCATAAGTTTTACAATGTTGAATGTGCTTAATGAAACGTATGTAAATATGCATTATGTATTAGTTTTCTGTTTTAGCTCGATTGTTAATTGTTATACCGTAGGTTTAAATGTTGTAAAAATTGCCTATAATAAAGGTATGGTAAAAATACAACTACTTATACGAAACTACTATAATCATT